>ML416054.1:0-14246 GCA_005239525.1 Nicotiana knightiana | reverse complement strand
TGTGTGTGTACACTGATATGTAGTTTATTTGTAGATAAATGTAGATATTTTGTAGATATTATCATAAAACCAGAATTTGATAGAATTTGTAATAGAACAAACTTGCACTTGTCTTCTCATTGGTGATACTCAATTTCATATTGAAATCGCGAACAATTATACATAGCGGATATGATCCTAAGTTTTTGTTTTCCTTTTTTGTCTCCATATATACACGAACACCCATATCGTTCTTAATCTCCATTTGACGACAATGCTCGTTCACAATATATTTGATTTCTATAATTTTTTCGGAAGTATCAATCATTAATTGCTCTGCAATTGTAGAAACCAATATACTGTAACTGGCATCCTCATCGAGTACAATGCCATCCGCCTGAAAATTCCTAAATCTTCCATAGCTATCCCAATTCCCATTCAATTGTAGCATAATTGGGATTTTGGACATTATTGCATTTTGTTGCAGAAGAATTGTTGAAGATTTTGTCGTTTTTTGATTTGTGGATTAAGAAAAAATGTCGAAGCTCAGAGTTTCGCCAGAACATAGTCTCTAAAATTTGATTTGAGAGTGAAGATAAAGTTTAATGCGTGATTTCCGTTTCAAAATATCAATTAGAATATTTACTTGCGTAATTGTAGCGCACCTAAATAGAAAGGAAACAACTCCTATTATTCGGTATTTAATGAATGGTATTTTTTTTTGTATAAAAACTATTAACAAAGCTGGTAAATTTCAAGCCATGAACATTTTTGGTAATAAAGTTTCAATTATGGTATAGGAAGGAAAAATACCATAAAAAGAATTTGTTTTTGGCTAACAAGAATAAAATATTTTGGTCGATGACCCCGATGGGTAGAACAAAATAAAGAGTCACATTTTTAGTGTTTTGGGCTAAAATTAACCATCTGCCAGGCTCAATCTTGATAACAAGTTGTTGTCCCATTTCCTATTTAATAACAAAGATAGCCCATCTTTTCATAACCGATGTACTTCATTCTCTACAACTATTTCATAATTCATTGCCTCAAAATAATCTCAAACCTAGGAAAATAATCACTTATGAACATCCTAGTTTGCTTTAGGCGGGATTAATAAATCATCTTGGCCATGGGTACGGTTTATGTGGCATGGTCACGATACGTAAATCCCAATTCGAGTGTGTGTTCCACATGACTCGACCAAAACTTTAAATAATAATAAAAATTAACATGTTGTAAATCGCGGATGCGTTTCACGTGACGCGATTTGCAATATGTACAAAAGCAAACAAGTGCGCGACATCGCGACTTGTTCAAACAAATTCCATAAATACTAAAAGCGGTTAGAAAAGTAAAAATACACGATAAGTTTAAATATGTATTGTAAGTAAAAAGAATGTGATAGCCAAACCAAGATGGTCACTGAACTGGGACCTCGAGCTAAGTAACCTCGGGGGTCTCGAGGTTAACCTTCGACAGTAAGTTATGAACAATAAAGCTGAAGAATAATGTTTGAGCACGTTAAACAAAAAGAGTAGAATGTTCTATTGCAGTGAAAGATGGACCCCTTTACAAATAATTGGAGTCCCTTTTATATAGGAGGGAAAAATCCCAATATGGTACATTTCTAATAATGACAAAGAATATTATTGGTACAGCTGTGTAACGGTCTAGTACGGATGTGTACTATCTCTGACAAATCCTATCCGTCCTAACCACGTGTCCTTGGGAATTTCCCATTTTTTCTTGACTGCCATCGATTTTGCACTACCTCGAGGTAGGCCATATCAGGCCTTCGATACATCCTCTCGAGGTATATATTATGGGTCGGGCTCGATACTTACTTTGAACCTTCTGAGCTCGGGCTCGATGTATTATAGAGACCTCGAAATCGGGCTCTTCGATTTCGGCCGTATACAGACAGTCCTCGCATTTCTTAGAATGAAGTATACGAAATAATTGAATTCTTGACCCTTCGATATCCCCATCATGACGTCAGTCACATGAGGTTAGCGATTGGTGTGATGGAAAGGCCGTGCAGAGGTCACGTCTGCACATTTCTCAAAAAACCCTCAAATCGACAACAGTTATTGGCCGCCCTTTTAACTTCACCAACACGCTTAAATGACCCTTATAAATACTCCAGACCTTCATTTTTTTTTATAGTTTTACTTTCTACAACATCTTCAATTCCTCATTAACTTTTCTTTGCATTCATTCTTCCTTTGTGTTCTTCTCTTAGCCAAATTCTTCTTCGTATTTTGAAATTTTACAGCAAACATGGCAAAAACTTCTAAGACAATTCCCCAAAAGGAGAAAGCCCCTTCATCATCACGCTCGACTAAGAGCAAAACGGTAGTACCTCCTCGTGTTGAGGATTGTACCCCCGGGCCTTGTGAAGCATCTTCTGATTTCAAGGTTGAAAAATCTTCCTCGGTTGTGGGACGATATGAACCCATGTCTCGATATATTAGTCTGATAACCGAGACCGTGAAGGTAAAGGTTGATTGCCGTTGGGGGGATACGATACACGTGGATATCCCTTTATCTGAAGAGGACATAACCACTCACAAAGCTGGTTTCCTTAGCGTGTACACATACCCATTCACCTTGGGTCCTGTAGAACCTTCTTCACCACTAATAGATCCAGTGATCCTCGATTTTTGTAGACAATATCGGATGACGCTCGGCCAAATCTATCCCTCCTTCTAGCGAATCGGTTTAATTAATCAGATATATTTCGAACATGGTTGAGGGGATTCCCTTCAACCTCGGCCATTTGATTAGACTGTACAACCCTCGTCTCTACCGAGGTAGCCTGATCAAACTACAACGTCGATCTTCGAAGTATTTCTTTGCTAGTATCGATGAAGATAAGGACCGAGGGTGGATGAGACGCTTCATTTAAGTCAGGGCCTCTGACCTGATTCCTGTTGAGAAGATTCCATTCCTTGTGGAATGAAGTATGAACCGTAAGTGTCGACTCATCGAACTCGTTTTGTTAATCAAATGTTATTTTTCTTCTTTTTGAACTAACTCCCTTCCGATGATGCAGCCGTCGAGTGGTACCCCGGTGCGGTCAAGGACCTTCTGGGCTGGGTTCGACAACTAGATACCACCTCCACATATGCTGAGCGCGTTTGGCGTGACTTGGCCAGAGGCCGATGGGAGGCCAAAAACCATGGTGAGTTTTTATTACTGTCGTAATTGAATTCCCTAGAAAAAAATATATCTCGGTAGTTTACTTAACCTTTTATGCTTATATAGGCCTCGGAGAAGCCGTTCTGATGAGCCCGCCCCACCTAGCGAAGTAGATACCCCAAAACCTACTAAGGATAAGAAGAGGAAAAAGGAGACGCCGGTGGAGTCCCCGAAACTAAAAAAGGCCAGAGCCCGAAAGTCTAAGGTCGATACAGTGGCTTTAACAAAGGAAGCTGCTGAGAGCCTTCATGCCGAGGACGGGGAGGATGATCACTGCCCGTTAGTGATCAAAGAAGGAGGAAACACTGATGCTTCAGAGGCCGCTGAGTTGAAGACTACTGCGCCTAAGACTATTGATGCAGTTGAACCTTGAGTTGAGGAGGTTCCTGAAGGGGGCTCGGGCAAAGGCCTTGAGTCAACTGATAACCAGGGCATGCTTGGTGCCAAAAATTACTCGGTTGGAGAGTCTAAAGAAACTAACCCTGAACCTCCTCGAGGGAAGGGGAAAGCCCCAATTGATCCACTCAGGGTGATCGGCGTGGGTGACTCCCCCCAAGGTCTATTTTTTTTTTACGGGAAGATACGGGATGCTCGGGATATGAAGACTCCTAAAGGGGGGGCATCCCTCAGGGAGAATGATCTCTTGGAAGAGTGCTTTGCCAGTTTTGGGGATGGCCCCGATCCCGACGCCTCATTTTTTCTTCGAAGAGGCTGATAAGCTTCAAGGCATACTTTTTTCTTTAGCAACTATGTTTGGGATTTGATTTGTGCCTTTCTAACTTCCTTTCTTCGTGACTAGGCTGTGATGCTCTACGTTCAGGCTTTCTCGAAATCATGGGCTGAGCTTACCCAATGTGAAAATGAGCTCAGGAGGCTTGTGCAGGAACACGATGACCTCAAGATCCTCACTCATTTTAGTGTTGTAATGTCTCAATTCAATTTTTGCAGCTCAAGCAGAAGGATGACCTGGTGGGGCAACTCCAGGAGGAGCTTAGGGTCAAGGATATTGAGATCCTCGGGTTGAAGCAGCGCATGGATGAGGTAGCCTCCGAGAAGGACACTCTTCGAGAGAAACTAATCTAGGTTGAGAACCAACTTCAAGGTGCAAAGGGAGAAAGCCGCAAATATAAGGAGCTTCATGCTGAATCGACTGTCGAGTTGTCCAAAATCAAGTCCGAAATTGATGCACTCATGTCCTCATACCGGACTGCTACTGCTGCTGCAAATGCTCGGGCTAAGAAAATATCTGCTGAAGCCGAGCTCAGGCTAACCCGTGCTCTTGAACATGCTCTATTGGAGTCTCGAAGGTAGGTTCTTTAGGAGATACGTGCCAAAGGTTTTGATCTTTCTACCGAGATAGAGAAAGTGAAGGCTTTAGAAAAAAAATCGGCTGCACTGATCACTTCCGATGAGGATTCTGCTAGTGGCTCGGAGAGTGGTGAATATGAAGATGGTGTCCCCGAGGGGAAGATGCCGTGGATGATCAAGTCGCCGAGGGTCAAGCCATCATGGGTGTAGTTCCTGAGAGAACTTCCTTCGATCGAGTGCCCCCGATAGAAGATTAGGCTTCTATTTTTTCTTTTTTGTGTAAGGGATCCATGTGGGAGCTTTGTAAATATATTTTTGTGAACACCATTTGTATAAAGGATATTTTTGCTTCATCTTTGTTCTTCGTTAATTCTTGTTTTTACTTTTCTTTTGAAATGAGATTTGATGCCTGTTGATGATCAAGTCGGATGTGTTGGACTTAGAATGTAAAACCCTTAGGTTTTTGTGCTTTGATTGATGACCGATAATAAGTGACCACTTGGGGTCTGATCTTCGAGCTAAGCTTTAGCTCGGGACTTTCGAGTTCGAACTAGGTGAGGTCTCGAGCACAGTGTGCTTCGGCCTTTAAGTTCTTTAGTCATCGGCCCTTAGGTTTTTTTCAAGTTGGCCTTTAGGCTCTTTAGATTGGACCTTAGGATTTATAACATCGTCCCTTAGGCTCTTTGGATTGGCCCTTAGGCTCATTTGGTTGGCCATTAGGCTCTTACATATCAGCCCTTAGGCTCTTATAAATCGACCCTTAGGCTCTTTTAGATTTGGTCGATCTGACCTCTGAAATGGCTATAATTTTCACCCATTATGGCTAAAGACTTTTAAAAATTTTGTTATGCCTTGGCATGTTTTTATATCCGTCCGACTTTTCGACGATTCGACTAATAGGAACCTCGATCACAAGTCGATGTGCGACGATAGTTAAGCACCTCGTGAGGTTTTCTCGAAGGCTAATTTTTTTGAAGCCTTTACATTATTCGGAGCTGATATTATCGAAGCCCCTTTGCTTATACCAAGGGTAGCCTGATTTAACCCTTTTTTTGTAAGTATTTGAAGGCCTTTAGTTTTATGGCAAAAGTCGGACGTCTCTGAGCCACATTGTTTTGGCTGTAGCCTTATGACCGCAGTCTTTATATTTGGCCGTATCCTTTAGTCCCCGAGTGAGATGGCCTCGGCCTTAATATAGAGGGTATGCCTTTTTAGGGGTCTTATAAGTTCGAGTATATGGCCTTGGCCTTCATATCAGGGGGATGCCTTTTTAAGGCCTTAAAAGTTCGAATATGTCTCATTGAGGTCTTCTAAGTTTGAGTATGCGTCATTGAGGTCTTATAAGTTTGAGTTTGATTATGCCTCATTGAGGTCTTATGAGTTCGATTTTGCCTCATTGAGGTCTTATGAGTTCGAGTTTTTGATGGCTCGATAAGTTGACTGTCGAAAACAGTCCCTAAGTGTTCGGGTGTCTTGGGCCCTTGAGCCGTTTAATGACAATAGCAGACTTCTTTGAGGCACAAAGTGTTTTGATATAATAAGAATGCTTCTTCAAATGATTGATACATGTTTACATGCTTTTGCCATAGGGGGTTCGACTTATTCTATACGGACACGGTTCATTTGGCCGTTTGGTCCATTACAACATTCCCCTATCGAGGCCCTCTTCGGCATGATTTGCTTTCTTCGAAAAAGTAACCTCCGAGGGTGATGCCCCCCAGTATTCGAGGTTGATAGAAAAGAAGCCCGAATACTTGTTGAGTTTTCCTTAGGTAGCATATAGGTGTTGCCACGTTAAAAACCTTGTCAGTAAAATCCATTTGTGATAAAACTCAATCTAAGGGAAAAAGAGTGCAACACATGCTTTAAAACCCAACGTCTTCTAGTTGGAGGGTGCTTCGATATCTCCAATCGAACACCTTTAAGGAGTTAGTGTGCAATGTAATTTGAAAAAGGAGAAGGTTATACCTTAGCAATAATAACGTTTGAGCATTGATATGTTTGAACTGCTTGGCAGTTGCTCTCCTTCCATAGTGCCAAGTTTGTAGGATCCTTTTCCTACTATCCCGAGGATGCGGTACGGTCCTTCCCAACTAGAGCCTAGCTTCCCTTCGTTTGGGTTTCGAGTGCTGAGGGTAACTTTCCTTAGAAGCAAGTCTCTAACTCTGAAATATCTAAAGGTAATATCGAAGGTTTGTTCTTCTGTTGTAATACCTTCGATCCTCTATTTTTGAGTGGCCATTTGAACCAGTGCGGCCTCACGTTTTTCATCTAACAGCTCGAGGCAGGTGTTCACGACCTCATTGTTTGAGTCTTCGGTGGCATGCTGAAATCTGACGCTCAGTTCTTCCACTTCGACTAGTATCAATGCCTCGGACCCGTATACCAAAGAGAACGGGGTCTATCCTGTGCTCGACTTCGAAGTTGTTCGATATGCCCATAGTACTTCGGACAACACTTTTCTCCATTTCCCCTTCGCATTATCTAACCTCTTCTTTAAGTTTTGAATGATAGTTTTGTTTGTGGACTCGGCTTTACCAGTTGCACTTAGGTGGTAAGGCGTCGATAGGATCCTTTTGATTTTATGATCCTCGAGGAACTTCGTCACCTTGCTGCCGATGAACTGCCTCCCATTATCACATGTAATCTCGGAGGGGATCCCGAATCGGCATATGATGTGGTCACATATGAAGTCGATGACTTATTTTTCTCTTATCTTCTCAAAGGCCTGCACTTCTACCCATTTCGAGAAGTAGTCAGTCATAAATAACATAAATCTAGCTTTACCTGGCGTCGTTGATAGGGGGACGACGATGTCCATCCCTCATTTTATGAATCGCCACGGGGATGGGACTGAGTGTAGTTGTTCACCGGGTTGATGGATCATCGGTGCGAATCTTTGGCATTTTGTCACATCTTCGAACGAATTCCTCGGTGTCATTTTCCATGTTGTCCCAGTAATACCCTGCTCTGATTACCTTTCAAACTAAGGAGTCGGCACTGGAGTGGTGCCACATGTGCCTTCGTGGATATCTCGTAGCACATAGTCGGTGTCTCCTGGTCCCAAGCATACTGCTAGTGGTACGTCGAAGGTCCTCCTATACAATGTTCCATTCTCATCGAGTGAAAATTGGGTTGCTTTGTTTCAAAAGGCCCTCAATTCTTTTGGGTCCGTGGGGAGCTTCCCATGTTTCAAGTAGTCGATGTATTTGTTTCTCCAATCCCATGTTAGACTTGTTGAGTTGATTTCTGCATGGCCTTCTTTGATCATCGATTTTGATAGTTGTACGACAGTCCCCGGGATTATGTCGTCTTCTTAAATGGACGAACCCAAGTTTGCGAGTACATCGGCCTCGCTGTTCTGTTCTCGAGGTATGTGAACCAGGGTCCACTCTTTGAAGTGATGCAATGTCACTTGGAGTTTGTCTAAGTATCATTGCATCCTATCTTCTCGAACCTCGAAGCTCCTATTTACTTGGTTTACAACCAGAAGAGAGTCGCATTTCGCCTCGATGACCTCTGCTCTTAGGCCTTTGGCTAGTTCGAGACCTGCAACCATGGCCTCATACTCGGCCTCATTGTTAGTCAACTTCGAAGTTTTTATAGATTGTCTAATTATGCCGCCCATAGGCGGTCTTATAACTACACCGAGTCCGGACCCTTTCACGTTCGAGGCACCGTCAGTGAAGAGGGTCCATACCCCCGATGAGTTGCCCGTTTTCAGCAAGAGTTCTTTCTCCATTTCGGGCACGAGGGCAGGCGTAAAATCGTCCATGAAGTCTGCCAAAATTTGAGGCTTGATAGCCGTTCGAGGTCGATATTCGATATCGTACCCTCCAAGTTCGATGGCCCATTAGGCCAATCGGCCCAATAATTCAGGCTTATGCAAGATGTTTCGAAGTGGATATGTAGTTAACACACATATAGGATGAGATTGAAAGTATGGTTTTAACTTCCTAGATGCGCTTACTAATTCAAGAGCTAATTTTTCTAAGTGCGGATATCTGTCTTAAGCATCTCCCAAAGTCCGACTTATATAATAAACAGGGAATTGCGTATCTTGTTCTTCTCAAACCAATACGCCACTTACCGCAACTTCAGACACGACCAAATATAAGTATAGTGTTTCATCCTCTTTCGAAGTATAGAGCAGAGGTGGGGTCGAGAGATACCGTTTTAATTCTTCCAAGTCCTGTTGGAATTCCAGAGTCCATTCGAAGTTGTTTTTCTTTTTGAGAAGGGAGAAAAAATGATGACTCCAATCCGATGACCTCGAATAAATCGTCCTAAGGCTGCTATCAGCCCGGTCAGCCGATGTACTGCTTTCACGTTGTTCACCAAGGTGATCTCCTCCATGGCTTTGATTTTATCGAGGTTGATCTCGATCCCCCTGTTTGACACCATGAAGCCCAAAAATTTACCCGAGCTGACTCCAAAAGCGCATTTCTAGGGGTTGAGTGATGCGAGACTAAATTGCATAGTTTAACATGTGATATACCTTACATTTTATGCGCATTAATGATAAAATTACACTTGTTATGTGCTTAATGGAGTTTATTTCATGTGTAGGTGAATTGGAGATGGAAACGGAGCTAAAGGGATGCAAATACGTCGAAAATACGCAAAAGGAGACGCCCGGGCGATAGCCGGGCGTTTGCCCCCTAAAGCCTGGCACCCCCTGGCGTTAGGGGGGCGTTTTCCCCATAAAGCCTGGGCCCCCCTGGCGTTAGGGGGGCGTTAGGGCCATAATGCCAGGCCCTCCCTGGCGTTAGGGGGGCGTTAGAGCCCAAACGCCAGGGGTCTCCAGTGTCGCCCAAGTCCGAGTTTGACGAGTTTAAGTGTTTCCCAANAGTAGAGAAGGAGAAAATTCCATTGAAGTGCAAGAACATCGATTTCTACATCTAGTATTTCTTATTTTATATTTCAGGTATGCAATTTCTTGTAGTTTTGTGTCTTCTAAACATGAGTAGCTAAGTTTTTAATCTAGGGTTTTGGTAGAACCCGTTGGGGATGAATTTCTTGTGATATTAATATATTTTGATTGATTATTCTCTATTTGTTCAACTACGTTCTTATTGTAGTTAATTGAATGGCCATCAATTAGCTGTGCCTATTTAGTATGTATCTACTTGAGAGAGAGTGCATATTTAGGTAATTGTTTGAACAACACCACTCCCAGAGTATAGACGAAAGTCATAACCGAGGGTTTAGAGGTTGGATTAGAGATAACGATACCTCGGGTGCAATCTAAAGTGAACTGTATTGCGATCTAGCTAGCGTAACTTGAGAGAGTGCGTCTAGTAAATTATCATAATTACTTGAGAGAGATTTATGGTAGATAGAGAGTTCATGATTGATAGAGACGATTAATCAAGCTATAAGAAGTATCCGAGAAAGAATTCACCAACGGGGGAAACCATAACCTTAGACCTTTATTATCATTGTTTACATTAAATTGTTAGTCAATTATTAGTTCATTATTTTGTTAGTAGAGTTAATTAAACATCACCAATTGATATTCAAAAGTCTTGAGAAAAGTGATTAAGTAACAGTTTAGTATTTTATAGACTCAATTGATACGTTCAATTCTCTGTGGGATCGACTTTGGGTGTAATACCCCAAATTATATTTGCAGCGCCCGTTTAGTCTTTATATAAGACATAGTTGAGCGTGATCATTGAGCTTCATGTTGTATCTTCTTAGGATATTGAACGTTGCCTACAAATGAGCCAAATGGTCCTCTACACGCAGGGACTTAACTAACATGTCATCAATGTAAACTTCCATGGACTTGCCTATTTGGTGTTCGGACATCTTATTAACTAGGCGTTGATATGTTGCTCCCACATTTTTTAGCCTGAAGGGCATTACATTATAGCAATATGTACCATACTTCATGATAAATGAAGTCTTTTCTTGGTCCTCCGGGTCCATTTCAATTTGATTGTACCCGGAGTAGGCATCGAGAAAGGTAAGGATCTCGTGGCCAGCTGCGACATCAATCAATCGGTCGATGTTGGGCAGTGGGAAGGATGCTTTTGGGCATGCTTTGTTCAAATCTTTTTAATCTACACACATTCTAAGTTTATTCCCTTTTTTGGGGACTACTACTACATTATCAAGCCATACGGGGTATTTTACTTCCCTAATGGATCCTATTTTGAGAAGTTTAGTTACCTCATCTTTGATGAACGCATGCTTTACCTCGGATTGAGGTATCCTTTTTTGTTTCACCGGTTTGAAACTTGAGTCAATGCTTAGTCGATGGGTGGTTACCTCCGGTGGGATCCCTGTCATATCTAAATGGGAACAAGCGAAGCAATCAATGTTATCAATAAGGAATTGAATGAGTTTTTTCCTGAGTTCGGGCCTTAATCCCGTTCCCAGTTATACTTTTTGTTCCAGTAGGTGCTTGACCAATACCACATGTTCGAGCTCCTCGATAGTGGACTTCGTTGCATCTGACTCCTCGGGGGCGACAAAGGCTCGAGGGTCAAGGCAATCTTCTTCGTCCTCGATCACCTGTTCTTCGGGCTCCTTTCCCTCAGACTCAACCGAGGGCACGAGCTGTAATTGTGAGAACCTAATTTTTGACTATATTTGAGTTTTTCATCACTTTTTAGTATGTAAATATATGTTAAGCTTAATCTACATATTTTAGCTCTTATTTCTCCTTTTATATATTTTACTTAAGAAAATTGGAAACAATTAAAAAAGTCACATTTTTAATATAAGCTTTATCTTCATTTTCAAAGAAAGAAAATATTTTTCAAAAAATATATTAGTTTGACAAATAAATTTTGAGTGATTAGTATATTATTTTTGTTATTCAAGTTTAGGAGTAATATTTTTATTTGCTTATTTATTAATCAATAAAGAAAATAAAAATCACAAAAATTATTCAAATGGCCAATCCTGAGACCAATAGCCAATTACCCCAAATTCTGCCCAAACCCAATCCCTCTTTTACCTTGTCCAAAGCCCAAATCCACTCCCTAACTCTATATACCTAACAAACCTAGACCTAATTCCAAAAATCTGGAATCCTTACAAAGACCCTCATAACCCCACTCTGATGTGGACACACCAGCCGACCACTCCCTAAACATCCATTAGAGCACCTTCAAAATACCATGTAAAAAAAACTCACAAAACCAGCTCTAAAACCACTCCATGGTGGTCGCCAGATGTGGAAACACCAGTTGCTATTGCTTGGATTTCGTTTCAAGATTTACCTCCTAATTTCTTTGGTAAGGAGTTTGTTTTCTCTTAATATAGTAGGTATACCTTTACATGTTGATTTGGCTACCCAAAATGGTACACGACCTAGTTGTGCAAAGGTTAAGGTGGAGGTCAATCTACTAGCTACTTTGCCACAAAGAATAAAGATCATTGAGGAAGAAGATGATACTGGTCCTGAGGAGTTTAAATGGATCAAGATAAGGTATGATTACATGCCTAAGTATTGCAACGCATGTAAGAAACAAGGACACAAAGAAGAGGAGTGCTGGGTGATTCACCCAGAATTGCACAACAATGTTGGAGGAGAAGACAATGAGCAAAGCAAGGAGAGGGTTGTAGTTGTGAGTGATGCAACTGGGACAGCTGCAAACTCATCTAAAATTTTGTCAAGTGGAAAAGTACTTGGTAAGCCTACTGCTAATAATGCAAAGAGTGGATGAAGGCAAGAAAGAATAAGTATCAAAGGGACAATAGAGGATACATTATTGAAGATAAGAATGGAAAGGAAGCTGACAAGGGAAAAGGTAAGGCCAAAGTTGAATAAATTGCAATTAAGAACAAATTCAATGCTTTGGAGGTGGAGGAATTGTTGAATCCCACTTTGAAAATTACAGAAGGCAAAGGAGAAGATCACAACAATGGTAATAATAAGGATCATGGGGAAGGGCAGTCTACGAGGGCCCAGGAGAAGGTAGGTGGAATCAAGAATGGAAAGTTGAATCCTAATCCTAATGATAATAGGAATAGGGTGGCTGGAAACTCAAATCCTACTGGAGAAGGGAGTCGAGAGGATCTAAGGCGTGTGAAGAAGGAAGCAGTTGAAAAGGTTTTGGAAAAGAATAATCTTGAGAATCCTATTCCTAAAGAGATTCATTCAGCTGGTCATATTACTCACCAAGATTTGATAAAGGGCAATGATCAATTATCTGAGGAAAGGGTGATGAAAGAAGCTACTATTGAGTGGGTTCATAGAAATTTTGGTACTATTAAAGAGGATATCATGCATATTAATGTGATCACCAATAAATCGTGTCAAGAAATTCCTTCCCAATCCCATGTAGATTCTGATCAACTGGAGGGAGTAATGGAGGTGAATTCTTCCAAAGTCTTGTGGAATGATGAGGTAGAGGTAATGGGGGATCAAGTTGGTACTATAATGACAACAGGAGATAGAAAATGAGGCAAATGAGCAGCAATTAAAAACTGGCAATGTGGAATTAGCTACAGTTAACCCTAGCAATATTAGGGTTGATTATGAGGTGAGTTCTATGAACAGAAAATCAAGGAACTCAACTGTATTTGTTGAAGAATTGATAAAACAAGTAGGAAATCAAGGTGGAGCTTCTCCAAAGTCTCAAAGTAATAAGAGAGGCAATGGAACAGTAAAACCTAGTTTCCCTGGGAAAGTTTTGGCTTATGTTGATGGGGATCTGGTTTATGAATTGATGGAAGAACAGACTGGGAATGTTCATATGGATGTATAGAAGGATACAGTGTCCAAAAACCAACAAAAAGATTATGGGAAGGGGGAGGATCTCAATGGAACAGTAACTCATGCAGTTTCTGCCAGTTTTGATACAATGAACCATAGCCTGGATTCTGTGTATGAGCTTCAATTTAAAATGATGCAGGAGAAGAAAGGAGATGTGGAAAGGAATTCTGACAAATATGAAGTAGCATTAACACCTTATGATCCATGTGAACAAGCCATAAGACCTGGGGAATGTGATGCACTGCCTATGGCAGGTTCATCTGGAACTGGAGATCCTCTACAAATTAAAGTTAATGTGCCATTGAAGTCTCCTAATCAGGTGTTTCATGATCTCATAACTCATAAGGAAATGCCAATGGAGATTCAGAATGTGTTGGTTGAACAACAACAACAATTTGAAGATGATGGAGATGGTGAATCCACGGCAGAAAATTTCAAGGAAGTAATGAGGGAAGGGGATGTATCTCCTAGGGCAACTTCTAGAAGTGGAAAGAAAGGAAAGAAGAACCAACAGAAAGAGCAACAACAACCTATAAGGATTATGCCTAGGAGGGCAGCTTCTTTATCTAAATAATGATGATTAAGACACTCATTTGGAACATAAGGTCTATAAAAACTCAACAGGCCTTTCCTAGAGTGATTACTATGAATAGGGAGCATAACTTTTGTGTTGTTGCATTAATGGAACCTTTTCAAAAGAAAGGATTCATTAATATATATATAAGAAGGCTGAATATGGAGACTGCTTATGCAAACATTAATGGACAAATATGGTTATTTTTTTATTCAATAGTAGAATGGGAACTGGTGGAGGATACTGAACAACAAGTCATTGTGAAAGTGTTTCATCATGAGTTGGGATAGCATATGATGATGACATTTGTCTATGCTAAGTGTTCGGAAATGGAGAGGCTGGAATTATGGGATCATTTGTATTATTTAGCAAGTGATATGGAGTTGTCATGGTTGGTAGGAGGAGATTTTAATGTAGTGTTGCATGAAGATGAGAAGATAGGGGGACTGC
>ML416052.1:0-23063 GCA_005239525.1 Nicotiana knightiana | reverse complement strand
TTATCATTAGCGCACATAAAATGTAAGGCATATAACGTGTTAAACCATGAATTCTAGCCACGCATCATGTTCTCTTAGAGGCTTGTAGACATATGTCGTATACGTGAAAGATTCTACGGCCTTGCCGGCCTATGTTTTCACTTTCTAAATGATTATTTTGGCCTATTAGGCCCGTATGTCACGTGTATATGATGATGTAATAAGAAAGATACGTTAAGTTGGTACTCGGTCGAGTAAGGTACCGGGTGCCCGTCGCGGCCCATCGGCTTGGGTCGTGATAAAATTGTTACTTTTCAATTGGAATTCATTCCCTTAGCATAATTTGATGATAAAAATCTGATCTTGGTATATTTGGAGCACTCGGAAGTTGATTCGAGAGGCAAGCGGGTTGCAGAGTAGCTTTTCGGGCTAGTTTGAGGTAAGTAATGTCTTTAAATCCTGTCCTGAGGGTATGAAACCCCGGACTTTACATCCTTTCACGGTTTTGGAGTGACGCACACACTGGATGACGAGTGTGGGCCGTGCACGAATTGGAAATTTGGACATATGTTTCCTTTTTAGGCAACTATTGAGTTGCAAAACTGCTTTTAAAGCCTATTCTTTATAGTATTGATATGTTTTGATATAATTGGGTTATAAGCCATGTTTGGGGCCTAGTGCCGATCTGTTTTAACCCCTTGGGGGCTAGTTTCTTGATAATTCCTCACTTAGAATTTATGATTTTACACTCATCCTGATAAATTGTTTTGACACTTAGCGCTTGTTGATATTAATTCTTGAAATAAAATACTGTTTTGGGTCGAGCACCCTGTTTATTTATGGCCCGAGTGTCATGTTGAGAGTTTCTGACTGAGTGAGGCCGAGGGCCAATATTTTGAGGATGTTATGATATGAGAGAGGCTGAGTGCCTGAGAGTGATTGATGCCATGATTTGGCTTGTTTATAGCGCTTGGGCTGTAGGAGCCCCTCCGGAGTCTGTACACACCCCCAGTGAGCGCAGGTACCTACTGAGTGCGAGTGTCGAGTGATTGGGAGGCATGAGTGACACTGACGACGCCCGAGGGGCTGATACTGAGTGACCGTGAGGTGCTGAGTGATTGTTACAGAGTAATGGTGAGGTGCTGAGGGAATATTTATGAGTGACGATTATGGCCCGAGGGGCAGATTTTTGATGATATTTTACTGAGTTTTGATTATGATTCACTTCATTTTTCAAACTGATATTTTTGGGAGTTTTACTGAGAAATACTAGAAAATATACTTGTTTTAAAGAATTTTTACGGAAACTGGTTTGAACTTCTATATACCTTATTGAGCCGTGGCATTTTATTGTTTTGTGGATTGGTGTATTTGTGCTTTGTGTTTCTTATTCTCAGACTGTGATTTATTTTCATTACTATTGATATGGCGTACTCATCATTACTTCCTGTACCTCTGTGTACAGATTCAGGTACTAGTGCGGAGCAGTAGCCATATTCGTTCGTTATCAGCAGCATTTACGGGATTTCGAGGTAGTTGTTCAGTGCCCGCAGCTTCTCCACTTCCCTTATTCTTATAGTATTAGCATTTGATTCATAGACATTTATTAAGACATTAGCAGAGTTAGTTATATTCTTAGATGCTCGTGACCATGTTGACTCCAATCCTAGGGAGTTGTTTAGATAGTGGATTATTTTATATTTGCCTAAAGGCTTAGGAAATTTTCATGCTTGCTATGCTGATATTTAATGATATTGCGTTATTCGATTAAACTAAGTGTGTAGTTATATGATGGTTGGCTAGCCTAGTTCCACGATAGGCGCCATCACGGCCTGTTGGGATTTGGGGTCGTGACATGAAGATATGTACTTTGAGCTTAGATTAATTAGTTTATGTAATGTTTGACTAGTTTCGAGTCGTTTGGCGTCATGTTTGGAGGTTTGAGCACATTCTTGAAGTGAGAAGTAAGCTTTGAGACGAGATAAGTCTCTTTTCTAACATTGTAAGAGGGAAATTTCCCCATAGGTGAACTTATTTAATATGTGATTACTTGTGGGGGCTACGTGCACACGAAGTGACGAGAGTCTGTACATAGCTACTATTTCTGTTATGCACGGGTAGCCTTAGGCTTACACCATGCTTTGTGGACACCGTTAACTGATCATATATGTTGCTTGTATTGGATACGAACTAAATTCAAGATTTTACGAAATTTCAAAGGTTCCAAGTAAATTATTATTTTAAAAAGAATTGAGAAAAGCTATGTTATATATATATATATATATATATATATATATATATGTAACCGCGTCGCAAATATATTCCGCGAGCGGGGTGACTATTTCCACAATTCTCATGGGAGCGGACTGATCGCCTTGGCAGGTTAATAGATGCACGGTTAGCGCCGTTCGACCCTCCGGCAGTGCACAATTTAATATTATGTTGGATTGGGCCGTATGACCTCGGCATAACTTGCGCATGATAATTCGTTGGTATATCTTATGATTGTTATTGCTTAAATGTATTGAAATGTAACCATTGCATGATAAATCTCGATATTAACAATTAAAGTTGTGAAAGAAGGACTTATATCTTCCTGTTCATGAGT
The DNA here is from genome assembly GCA_005239525.1 of Nicotiana knightiana. Lineage (NCBI taxonomy): Eukaryota > Viridiplantae > Streptophyta > Magnoliopsida > Solanales > Solanaceae > Nicotiana > Nicotiana knightiana. The sequence continues at coordinate 20,476 of ML416052.1, read as the reverse complement.
TTTCAGTATTTTTCATGCAAATCCATGCTTAGTATAACATTTTAATATATTATTGTTAGCCCTAGTGAGAGTTAAGTCGACCTCTCGTCACTACTTCTTCGAGGTTAGACTGGATACTTACTGTGTACATATTGTTTATGTATTCATACTACGCTTCTGCACTAAATTGTACAGGATCTAAGGCTGGTGCATCTAGTTACCCACCCGGCGCGCATACTTGATATATGTCCGAGACTTCACGGTGTGTTGTCCCCTTGCCAAGCCGTTCAGCAGCATTGCCGGAGTTTCCCCTTTTGTTTGTATTTGTCTATACTATCTCAGACAATAGGATAGTCATTCTTTTGTACATTCTACTAGTTGTCCACATACTTGTGACACTAGATCTTGGCACACACATTAGTAGACTACTGTTTTTTGGTTGTAATTCTATATTTATGATTTTTCTCTCGTGGTTCTCGCTTTGTTTGCCTCGTAAATCTGTTAATTACTAAATGCTTTGAATTTAAGAAAAGTTAGTTGTTGAGAATTCTTAATAAAAATAGAAAAATCACTAAGTTGTTTAAGGTTGGCTTGTCTAGCAACGGTGTTGGATGTCATCACGGTCTGACATGGAATTGGGTCGTGACAGCCTTTGACTTCTCATCTTTCCCTTTCCACTTTTGGTGGTTATTTTTGTTTGGGGGTGATTAACACCAGGAAAACTTCTTCCTTATCTATATCTACGGCCACAGCTACAGCCACGAATAGGGCCACGACCTTTTACACGCTTAGCATAATGAAAATACACCTCATCCACTTCAGGCAATGGTGTAGACCCAGTGAGCCGATTATCGTGATTTTTCATAAGCAAGTCGTTGTTTCATTCAGCCACAAGGAGAAGAGGAATCAACTCAGAGTACTTCTTGAAACCTTTCTCTCGGTATTGCTATTGCAGGACCATATTGGAGGCATGAAACATTGTAAATATTTTTTCAAGCATATCATAGCCAGTGATAGTATCTCCACAGAGTTTCAATTTGGAAGTAATTCTAAACATCGCAAAATTATATTCAGAAACAGACTTAAAGTCTTGGAGCCTCAGATGAGCCCAATCATATCGTGCTTGTGGAATAGTGACCAACTTTAAGTTGTCATATTTTTCCTTTAAGCCATTCCACAAAACAAGTGGATCTTTGACTGTGAGATATTCTATTTTCAACCCTTCATCAAGGTGATGGTGCAAGAAAATCAAGGCCTTAGCACAGTCTTGGGTAGATGCTTTATTTTTGTCTTTAATTAGGTCTCGAAGACCCATTACATCTAAATGAATTTCAGTATCCAATACCCATGTCATATAGTTCTTGCCCGAAATTTCAAGGGTAACGAACTTTCTTTTCATAATATCAGTCATAATTAAAAGAGGAGAAAAGTTATACCTTAGTCTTCTCAAAGAGCTTCTTGAGACGGTAGAGTCTCGTGCTGATAACGTGAAATAAAACAATAAAGAAGAATATTGCAAAGAAAGAGAGAATTCTTATTGCTTCGAGATGAATTACAATGGAATATGACTCCTCTATTTATAGGGAAAGAGTGACTTAGCCACCAAATAAAATCCCTAAGATCTCTCTAAAATATAGACATTCACCTTAAATAAAACTCTGTTTATAACAACTTTTACTTTTTTTTGAAACTTTTTATCTTTTTAATTAATTAAAAAAGAATTTTATTTCCATCTCAAAACTATAATAGTTCATAATAACAAGTAATATAACACTGAATTTGCATTGGAACAGAAAATCTTAAACTTTCAGTTGTAGCTAAATTCGAGTGTGTCAAGCTTTAGTCGGAAGATAAAATTTATCTGTACAATTACGATACAATGTGTTTTTACTATTTCTTTTTTATTAATTCTAAGGGTCTAAGAAAAATTATTTCATCATCAAAATAGTGTTGAATGTCTATAATAAAATAATAATAAGCACTAATTTTCTACCGGCTACGTGTAATAGACTCTTGTGGTGCGATTCTTTCTCAGACCCCACGCATATCGGAAGCGCAGTGCACTGGGCTACCCTTTTATTAATTTCTACCTTAAATTTTTATGACAATTATTTTATTTCAATCTAGAAATAAATTTAGTTGGATTTGAATATTACCATCCAATTAAGTTCTTCGTATGATAACTAAACTTAATAATATGAACTTTTTTTTTTTTGTATTTTCAATCTGAGTTCCAAGATGAATAGGATGAAGTTCATATTAGGTATTTGAGCAAATATAATTCATATTTCTAAGACAACGAAGAACATAGTATTGTTGCATTATATTTAAGTACAAGTCAACAGACTATATATTCGACTCTTACATTCGACTCTAACCTACTAAAGCAAATGCATAATTTATATATTGACGTTATAATAAAGCTTTAGATTACTTTCGTGTGGCATAGTTTTGTTTTTCGTATTACGTTGGCTAAATATGATCAGTATTAATATTTTCCAAAGCTTATGTTTTCTAAATAATATTCAATAACTCAATTATATGGTTTAATAGTATTTGTATAATTTTAAAATATTTATAGAGTACACACGCAACGCGCGTACCCTAAAACTAGTATGTATCTAATAATATGTAGGGTGTTGATGGTTCGCTTCGGCCGGTTATTTTATATTGTACCACACTAATTTTTTGATTATTCCATTTTGTACAACTATAATTAGACTTTTCGAAACCGTCCCAATGATCTCTGTTTTTCTTCGATATTGGTATGGTTCAGTTAAAATTTCGGTATTTTTTTAAAAACGTCATGCAAGAGTCACTAGTCGAAGTTAGAATATGATAAATGTGTACTTGTATAGGACTTTCACTACTAGAAATCCGGTAAATACCGACCAGAAAAACAAACTAACTTTGATCGGTTATGGCCAATTACCGATCAAAACGCGACCAAATACGCTTGGTCGTTATTTTGATGGTCGTTTTAATATACCGACCAACGTTGGTCTGTATACAAAAACGATCATTTGAACAATTTAAATGATTTATCAACCAACTTTGGTCGGAAACATATCTTAATAATTTAAATTTACCGACCAAAGTTGGTCGGTGTATTTAAATTATGTTTTTTTATTAATTATTAAATTTAAAAAGATACCGACCAAAGTTGGTCGGTAAATGAAAATATATATTTTTTTTTTTAAAATTAAAATTTAACAATACTGACCAAAGTTGGTCGGTAATGTTGAATTCTGGGAATTCCTTGTTCATTAACCGACCAACTTTGCTCGGTAATCGTAAAAAAAAATTTAAAAGAATACGGACCAACTTTGGTCGGTAATGTGCAGTAAAAAAAATTTATTAGAAACCGACCAACTTTGATTGGTTTTCTGGGTTTAATTTTGGCATAAAATGCTTGTTTTTGTAGCTACACCACCTGCCAACAACAACAACAAAAAATTAAAGTTCAATTGAACATAACAATCCAAAACCAAGTTAAAACTAATTACAACAAGTTCAAAACTGGTTCTATTTGTCTAGTTCAAAGTATATAAAAGTCAAGGGGTGTTTTGTACAGCATCATTTTCAATGTCTGATGAACTTTCATCTATAAGACGGTATAGAGAGGGGTCTTGTAAAGGACGAGAAGAACTACCACGGGGAGGACGGGAGGAACGATCACGAGCAGGATGGGAGGAACGATCACGTGGAGGTCGAACCTCTGGCGATGACTCAGAAGGTCGGGGCAATGAAAAAGCTCCAGTAGATAGGAGAGTTCTGATCTGAGCGTGCATGCCAAGGAATTGAGCATCTCTAACCCTTTCTATTTCCTTGGTCGTTTCTAGCTCGGATGTGAGCTTTGTCACAGTCTCCCACATAGCGGAGAGGCTCTCCCTATTAAGTTGCTCGCCTTCCGAGGAAGTCCCTATTCCTTGCATTCCACACTTATAACGATGTAACTATTTAGTAGGAAGCTCGTATACCTTCCCCATTTTGGACCGCCAACAGACTCCAACCATATTCTTTCAGCATCCTTGTCTGAAGGTTGGGTTGGCTGGCCCGATTCACCAGCTGGATGACTGCGAATGAATTCCTCCACATTACTTTGGTAGCGACCGTATACGAAAATTTAAATTGAATTAGTATTTCAAAATTTATATAAAAGTAAATTAAAATACTTAAAGAAAAGTGAAAGCTTACATATGCAGTCGAGGCCCGGTCCTCGACCCACCTTTCTTGATCCGTCTCTTTCTTCTTCTTAACAATATGCGTCTCCTTGAATAGCTCATCATGGTTCATTGGATGCCCCAACTTCTTTTCCTGAAAACAAATTAATTTAATTAATAAACATAATAGATATACTTTGAAAAGTAAAATAATTTAAGCAATTACGTATCATTCTTCTTTTTATTGTCCCTAGGCTGATCGCACCTCCAGTGAGCAAGGATCCTCTTTTCTCGGATGCACGAGCTTTCTTTCCTTTTTCTCTCTTCTCTAAGAAATTTGAGGTAAGCCATTGCCTTTGCAAATCATCCCATAAATTTTGAAGTAACCAGCCAAGCCTCTTGTTCTTCTTTATAGCATCTGAGAAAGCATCCGCCAATCTCTTGCGAGCTTTATGTTGAAAATTTGCAGCCACTTCCGCGCTATATCAGTCTTCCCATAAACACTTGCTCTGTATTTCAAAATTTAAATATTATATCTAAATATCATAGATATAAATTATTAAACTTCTTAAAATAATATATATACCTTAAATTGATTGAAAATTTGCTCCTTCAGCGAGAATGGGAAATCAGCCCAAGTCGCATAAGAGCCATCATAAAGCTTTCTGATGGCATTGGTGATTATCCTCTTAGTCTTATTACTAGGCTTGAACCTGCAATTTAACAATAAAAACACATTAATATTTTAGTAAAAACATTACAAAATAATAAACACAAAAATATCAAATAACTCTTACCCATCACCTTCAGGGACTATGATGATCCAGCCATATTGATCATAATGCACTTCCTCGTCATCATCATCCGAAGCATGTGTATCAGAGGCATGTGTGGACGGTGTAGGGGGTCGGAGCTACTACCTCGCAGGCGAAGGCCTGAAATAGATGAGTCGCTGATGAAGATGGTTGCGATCCCTGTGACTGCGACATATATGGATGCGACCCACGTGGCTGTGATACTGATGGTTGTGAATCGAGTGGCTGTAACCTGAGTGGCTGTGACATATATAGATGCGATCCATGTGGCTATGATCTGTAGGGATGTGATATAGATGGTTGCGATGCAGATGGCTGCGATCCACATGGCCGTGAGGCAGCTGGACTGTATGTCGGGCGTATAGTCCTATGGCCATGTGATGAAAGACCTGGTGTCTGGATGAAGGTGTAGGGCTCGTGATGCTATGGGCAGCTCAGTATATCCGTGGGGTAGAGGATAAGACATAGGCATCTCTGAAGAGGGTGGAAAAGAGGGAGTATTATTATCTACCCTCCTCTTTCCCTTCCTAACCTTTTCTCGACCTCGAGAACCAGTAGGGTCATTGTTACCTTGACCCTTGCCTTCCATCTGCATAATATAATACATATTTAGATTGAAACATATAAGAAACTAGCTATAAAATGAGAGTGCTTTAAAAAACAACTTTTTAAAGCTCATCGACGTATTGTTCCTCGTCCGAGAATTCTTCGTCCTCACTTGTTTGAGCTTCATCAGTTGATTCTTCGTCCTCATTTTCTATAATTGTTACTTCATTTATATCAACTTCTTCCAATATGCATTCAGGGTGTTCCAAATCATTTTCTAACTGATCGTCCACTATTTGGTGAATACTGGAGATATCGTTTTGATATGCAACATCTAACACATTCTCGACTTCCACCCTACCTACAGGCTTAGTTTTTATAATAACCCACCAATCGGACTTATTCCGCCGCAATGGATAAGGAGCATAATACACTTGCCTAACATTATGTGCAATTATGAAAGGATCATAGCGATCATACTCCCTCGTATGATTAACCTCAATTATGTTGTGTTGGATTTGGGTCAAACCACTTGCATCTAAAGAGTATCAATTTCTTATATGGCCAACTTGTATATTCTAGTTCTATTATTTCTTTGAGCACACCATAATAATCAATATCTCCAACTTGGTTTCCATCACCACCTTGAACCTACACCCCGCTGTTGTTGCTATTTTTATTTTTAGAGCAATCCTCTGTGTGGAACTTATAACCATTCACTACGTACTTAGACATTGTTGTGACTTGAAGCCCAAGTCCCTAAGATATATATTTCAAAAATTGATTTACACCATTATTTGGATTATTTACCTACATAGTGTTAAAAAAATTCATAAGTTAGCATAACTTACAAACATTATTTACCTACGTAGTGGTAGAACATTATCAGGATAAACTTACAAATTGTTTGAACCACGTATCAAATCTCGTATCTACAGCATCATGGCCAAATTGACCCACGAAGTGACTGTGACACATCAAATATTTTTAGTAGTTGCATCAAGATGTAATCACAGTGAATGTTATATTTTGATAACTAATAAATCAATACTTACTTGATAAACGGTACAACTTCGGAAAATTTAGCAACACATGAAGTGTAGCTGACTTGTACTCCATATCACTCAAACTTCTCTTTCTAACATCCTTAGAACATCGACTTGGTTGATTGAATATGGACATTGGTGGATATAATGTATCATTCACACATTCGACCGTGTGCCTATTGGGGTTATTCCTAGAACATGGCACGTTATTCTCAAAATAATAAGAACAAAAATGTGTAGGTTCCTTTGCAAGATAAGCTTCGCATATAGATCCTTCAATCCTATTCCTCAGCTTAACAAATTGTTTGTATTTGCCAATTGTCCTACATAATGTCATGTTAGCCAAGAACATTCAAATAAATAGAAAATTATATCAAACTTATAATATTACCTATCAAAGGGATACATCCATCTGCATTGAACAGGCCCCCCAAGTCGTGCCTCGTGTACAAGGTGGATTGGAAGGTGTTCCATCACATCAAAAAAACCACATGGAAATATTTTTTCCATCTTACTAGAAGTTACACGAATGTTCTGATCCATTCGAAGTAGGTTTTCTTCCCTTAATGTGGTAGAACACAAGTCTTTGAAAAATAAACTAATCTTTGTGATGGGTTTCCAGATTCTTTCAGGCAAACCACAAAATATAATAGGCACTAATTTCTCCATGAAAACATGACAGCCATGACTTTTCAAATGGCTCAACTTCCCTACCTCCATATCTACTTTTTTTCCAAGATTCGACGCATAACCCTCAGGCATCTTCAATTTCGTAACCCAATCACAAATTTGTCATCTTTCCTCCAAAGTGATTGTGTAACTTGATTTGGGCTTGGACACCTTACCATTGTTTGTTGTCTACAAGTATAATTCAGGCCGCCTGCAATATTCTTGTAAGTCAATTCTAGCCTTCAGGTTATCCTTTGTCTTACCTTTAAAATCCATCACTATGTTGAACAAATTGTCAAAATAATTCTTCTCAATATGCATGACATCAAGGTTGTGACGGAGAAGATTATCCTTCCAATAAGGCAACTCCCAAAATATACTATGTTTCATCCAATTATGAGTAACACCATATCCAGGGAATCTATAAGGTGGAGCCTCAGTAACTTTACTGAAGTTCTGGACCCTCTCTCAAATTTCCTCACCTGAAAGTATCGGAGGTGGAGAATCATATTCCATTTTATTCTTTTTGAATTCATTTTCCATCCTTCTAAACTCATGATCATGAGGTAAGAATTGACTATGACAATCAAACCATGATTGCTTTCGGCCATGTTTCAAAGTGAACTCTTTACCATTTTCCATGCAGTAAGGACAAGCTAGCTTCCTAGCAGTCATCCACCCAGACAACATTCCATACGCAGGAAAATCGTTAATAATCCACATTAAATTAGCACGCAAATTAAAATTCTGCTTCGTTGATATGTCATATGTTTCAACACCATCATACCACATTTTTAGCTCATCAATCAAAGGTTGCAAATATACATCAATCAAACTTTTCGGATTAAGTTGACCGGGGATAATACAAGTTAAGAATATATATGGACTATTCATACACAACTCAGGTGGTAGATTATAAAGTGTAAGAAAGACAGGCCAGCATGAATATGGTGTCGCAGATATAGAAAAAGGCGTGAATCCATCCGCACACAAACCTAACTGAATGTTCCTTGGTTCACTAGCAAAATCTGGATATGTCCTATCGAAGTGCTTCCAAGCTTCTCCATATGAAGGATGACACATAACACTAGGTGGTCTTCTATTTTCAAAGTGCCATCTCATATGATGAGCATAACTCATCGACGCATATAACCTCTTTAATCTAGGTATAAGAGGTAAATAATGCATCGCCTTGACAGCGACCATATTCCCGTTGGAAAGCCTATTGAAAAGAGGTTTTTCGCAAAATCTACAACTGTCTGAAGTTGCATTGTCTTTATAATATAACATGCAACCACCTTCACAACAATCAATTCTCATTGACGAAAGTCCCAACTTAGAAACCAATCTCTTTGCCTTATATAAATCACCAAGTAAGTTGATATTAGGGTCAACTAGTTCACTCATAAGGTTGATGAAAGAGTCTATGGCTGCTTGAGAAACATTCCAGTCAGATTTGATACTTAGTAATCTAACTGCATCAGACAACTCAGAGTGTAGACTTCTGTCACGTAGTGGACGACTAGCTTCCTCTAATTGTTCATAAAAAAAATTTGCGTCATCATTAAGAGTTTGTTCAACATTTTCATTGGGCTCACCGCCAAAGTGCATCCCAAAAGCATCTGCAACCATATCCTGAATTCTAGAATCAAGATTTGTATTCTCCACCGACCTACTACTTTCACCAACAAACATGCTATGAAATATCCCACGGCTACCATCGATCTCTCCATGATTAGTCCACACAAAATAATTCTCTATAAACCCCTTCCTATAAAGATGAAGCTTAACTTCCTTTGGTTTTTTAAACTTCACACAATCGCACTTGACACAAGGGCACCTAATTACTCCTTCACTTTGATATGGTGGAGGTGACATTGCATGTCTAATAAAGTCATTAACCCCTTCTACAAAATCCTCCCGCAATCCCCACCGATTAGGATAATTCCTATTGTACATCCAAGTACGATGTTCCATCTATACAAATAAAACAAGAACAAATTAATTTATTCTACAATTATAAATTAATTAAATCTTTTTTAGATAATTCAAAATAATTATTTTTTTCTAATTACACCAAAAATTAAATTATATTAAATAAAAAGTAAAAGTTTAATTTATATCTTACGAGTTTAAATATAAATTAAAAGTTCAATTTATATCTTACGAGTTTAAACATAAAGTAAAAGTTCAATTTATATCTTACGAGTTTAAACATAAACTAAAAGTTCAATTTATATCCTAAAAATTCAACTCATACCCGAAAGGTTCAATTTATATCCTACAAGTTCAATTCATATCTTAAAAGTTTAATTCACAAGAACAAAACCTAAAAACTAAAAGTTCAATTCATATCCTACGAGTTTAAACATAAACTAAAAGTTAGGATTATATTATACGAGTTTAAACATAAACTAAAAGTTCAATTTATATCCTACAAGTTCAATCCATATCTTAAAATTTCAATTCACAAGAACAAAACCTAAAAACTAAAAGTTCAATTCATATCCTACGAGTTTAAACATAAACTAAAAGTTAGGATTATATCCTAAAAATTCAACCAATACCCCAAAATTTCGATTCACAAGATCAAATCCCAAACTCTAGATTATAACTAAACTATTCAAGACAATACAAAGTTAATAATTTAATTCTAACTAAACTATTCAAGACAATAGAAACTCAAACATTCAATTTATACCATATGTAATCAATTCAATTAAAACAAGACATAAACCCTAGATTTCTATAAAATACAATGTTAAATAATCAATTGAAACTTATTCATAGATAATAAACAAAATATTAGATTTATACACAAAATATATAAGTTTTAATTCAAATCTAGAAGTTTTAGGAGGTGGAGAAGGAGAGACGCGGCAGTGGCAGCGGCGACGGCACGGCGGCAGCTGGGCGGTGGCGACGCCGATGGGGAATGGGATTTGTGTGAGGGAAATAGAGAGGGAGAGGGGAAGGTATTTAGTGGGAGTTTAAGGAATTTTGAGAAGAGAGATATGAAACAATGGGGGAAATCCTGTCACGACCCAAAATTCAAACAAGGTTGTGATGGCGCCTATCATGTTATTAGGCAAGCTTATTTCGAAAATTTCTACTAAATGCATTATATGAAATTAATAAAACAATATCAACTTTTAAATTTCTCATAAACTAAATCAATTCTAAATATAATTAATTTAAAAATACGGAAGCTAGCCCCAAACACCAGGGTGTCACTAAGTCAGGAGCGTCGAAAACTATGAACTAAAATATAGTACTGTCTAAAAGAATAAATGGTAGAAGGAGTGACAAGGTCCTGCGGACTCTGGAAGCTACCTTGCAATCTCCATAGATATACAGCCTGAGATCAATGATCTCCGCGCTCCAACTCACCTGGATCTGCACATAAAGTGCAGGGTGTAGTATGACTACAACCGACTCAGTAGTAACATAAATAACTAAGGAACTGAGCAGTAGTGACGAGCTAAGCAAAACAATCCAATTATTTATTTTTTTCACAATTTATCAATATATGAATAAACAGTAAATTCCCATAACTTAGTAAATGCCACAAAGAAATTTAACAGATAATACAGCAACAACAAAAGTGAATAAAACCTCACAGCAGTGTCACTCCAGTACTCAGCACTCAACACTCTACACTAAGCACAAATAGCTCACATGCTACCATATCAATACCTGGATCTACACGGACAGCTCATGTGCTACGCGGACAACTCACGCGTTATGGTATTAATATCCTCACATCCAGGCCCTCGGCCTCACTCAGTCGTGTACCTCTCCAGCCTCACAATTCACAACAAATAAGGGGACACAACCCACATCAAGTATGACAACATATCAGCAAAATAAAAGAGACTGAAGTAAACATGAACCATAATTTCTATGACTGAGTACAAATAATATGATCATGAATAAAGCCTAAACATGATCTCTAACATGAAGGCAAACAAGTTCAACAACAAGTAAACACATAACCACAGATAATAGCCATTAAGCTTCACGGGATGGACCAAGTCTTAATCCCTCACGGTGCACACCCACACGCCCGTCACCTAGCATGGGTATCACCTCCAAACAATCACATGATATCAAACTCTCCGGGTTTATACCCTCAAAGCCAGAGTTAAAATTGTTACTTTTTAGCAGCGTAAATCCTACTCCGGGATGCCATCGTCTCTGAACTCGGTCTCCAAAAGCTTCGAATCTAACCATAATCATATTAATACCATCAACATAGGCTAACGAATCGAATTCCATAATAAAAACTAAAAAAATATGCCAAAATCCTAAATCGACCAAAACCCAGCCTACGGGCCCACATCTTGAAAACAGTCAACAATGGAAAATTCAAAACCCTCGTCCTCTCCCGAGGCTAACCATATAAAATTTATCAAAATCGGAATCCATTTGGTCCCTCAAATCCTCACTTAAAACTCTCCAAAACTCAAGCCCCAACTCCCTAATTTTCACCCTAAACTCCTACAAATTTCATGCCTAATCAATGGAAAAACATCATAAACGCGTGTAATTAACCCCAAACAACTTACCTCAGTGATGTCTCTTGATTCTCCCTTGAAAAATACTGCCCTAGCTCAAAAACCCGTAACAATGGTGGAAAAAGAGTAAAATTTCGTGAAGGGTTACTTATATAGGTTCTGCCCAGCGATGACCGCACCTGCAGCTAAGTTATCACACCTGCGGTCCCAGGTGTGCACCTGCACGAAATAACTTAAGGTCCAAATTCGCACCTGCGACTAACTATCGCACCTGCGACTCTGCAGGTGCAGTCAATCCTCTGCATCTGCGGCCTTCCTCCTCTTGGCCGTTCTCGCTTCTGCGATCCCTTCTCCGCTTCTACGGACTCGCATTTGTGGTCCCTATTCGCATGTGCGGAAAAACCAGAAGGCTTCACACCAGCAGCATTTTCCAAACTCTAAACTTCCCGTTAACCATCTGAAATCGTCCCGAGTCCCTCAGGACCTCAACAGATAATTCAAACAAGTCATATTTCACTTCTCGGATTTAATCGAACCTTCGGAACACCCAAAACAACACCAAAACACTAAATCAACTTCAAATTCAAGCCTAAGAACTTCTAAACTTCCAACATTCGCCAACGACGCCGAAACATATCAAACCACGTCCGGATGACCTCAAATTTTGCGCACTCATCACAAATGACACTACAAACATACTCAAATTTTTGGAATTCCATTCCGATCCCGATACCTAATTTTCCACTATCGACCAAAATTGCCAAATTTTCAACTTTTGCTAATTCAAGTTGTCACGCCCCAAACCGAGGGACGAGACCGGCACCTAACCGAGTGAACCCGGTCAAGCGGACCTGGATTTCCTTTCCTACCCAATACGTTTCCCCTGTATATACAATGCACCATATTCCATATGAAATAACAACTTAGGATTTAAGCGTGGATTTACAAACTTAAGTTCATTTCTCTCTTAGCATTTCAACAATTTGATTCCCAAAGAATACACAATACATACATAACTTTCCAATACGGACCACGATTTCCGAATACGTACAGTGACTACCCAAAATACATATATACACCCACATCATGTCTACGGAGCCTCTACGAATACTAGGAATTTATATAATACTTTGCCGGCAACAAGGCCCCGGCTATACCTTACAATACATAATAGACTCAAAAGAGATGGCATAAATTACACACGGCCCCGGGAGGAAGTGGGGCTCACAAGTAGTTGCTGAAAGATGAGGAGGAGGCACCACTAACGGCGAACTGAGCTACCTGCTATGGACCCACCTACATCCATATAAAAGATGCAGCACCCCTAGCAAAAGGGACATTAGTACGGTGGAATAGTACTAGCATGTATGAGCAAACTTTACTCAAAGTAAAATCAAGAAATGCACAGATAGAAAGCAGTTAAAGGAACCAACACATAGTGCACAGTGATATAGCACCAAGTACAATTGAGAGCCTTACAGATTCTAATTTCAACACAATCACATTTCAACTTTATTACATTCTGTTGCGGCGTGCAACATGATCCCACCTTACAATATTACACTCCACCCTTGGTACCTCTCCACCCTTATTACTTCGTGTTGCGGCGTGCAACCCGATCCCAGCGTACAATATTAAACTTCACCCTTATTAACTCTCCATCCTTATTACTCCGTGTTGCAGCGTGCAACCCGATCCCACCGTACATCACTTTCCATAGCAAACAATAACGGCCCACAATTCAATCACAGGGCTACATATCATCAAGAGTATAATTTCATAACACCCAAACAATCATGTTTTCACAATAGTCTTTATCATCCATTAATTCAACCACAAGGGTATTCATCAAAAAGAATATAAATTCATTACAACCACCAATCCATATGAAGTTAATCCACAATAAACCTTGCCAACAATGAGTCACATACGATATTTCCATGGTCATTGAGTTCAATTAGATTAATTCACAATTCCCCTTCATCACTTGTTACATAGCCTTTATCACTTAGATACATTTACACATTTGAGTTTGTTATCATTCTTTCATACCAACATACTCAATCATTTAACGAACCTTGCACACGTTAGAGTAATCACATAGAAGTCACCTTTCACAATCTCAATTATCACGATAATCGACTAAGACAAAACAGAGAATTTAATCTCACACCTCAAAAAAACCGGGCAATCAATTCATATATACTCAGCAAGAAACTCATATCGAATGTTTGGACACCAACAAGGTGACTCTACGAAGATTAAAGTTAACCATACATACCTCGAGTCGTCCCATTTTTAATTTCTATCACAATTCACCGGACCGTCTAACACTGTCAATCTATTCCACAATGTGACATATTTCACTTAGAATTAGGAATCTTGTACATAATTAAGCATTTTTATCAAACATTATGTGACCCTTTAGACTACTAACCCCCTTTTGAGAACAATTACCCAAACTTGTTCTTCCTTCTACTAGATTATGGGATTTAATTCACATGCATGCAAGATTTCACTTTTTATTTTTAAGACCCAACCTATGTGTGTTTTATTCTTATACAAAATCTAGGAAATTGGGGAAATAGGTGAAGACTTACCTCTTTGAATGAAGAAGATGACAATAACTTGATAATTTCCGGGCTTGAGTGATTTTGGAAAACCAAATTGGATGATTTTGAAACCTTCTCTCTCAAGAACTCTCTTTTTTTCTCTCTATTTTTGGTCAAAAGTCGTTAAAAATGAAGGGAAGGGGTGTTTTATAAAATAGGGGGTCGGGTTTAAAATTTAGAAAATAGGAGCCCCGACACAGAGATGCGGTCAGGAATGCGATTTTATTCCTGCTATGTGGTCCGCATTCCTGTCGCATAGTTGTCCTTCAACTGGGCCAAAATAGGAACCACACTGACCAGGTATGCGACCACTATGCGGTTCACATACCTGTTATGTGATCGCATAGTGCGTCGCATAACCTCCCTCGCAAAAACCATGGGGAAAGAATGCAACAACTATGCGGTCTGCATACCCAAAATGCAATCGCATTCAGGGCCGCATAGTTGTCCTCCCTTTGGACAGTAGACTGTCCAGTTATGCGACCACTATGCGGTCCGCATACCTGTTATGCGATTGCATAGTGTGTTGCATAACGCGCAATTTCTGGAAAATTTAATTTTTCAAAGTTCTGGATACTTTTTACTCAAAATAGGACCGTTTTAAGAATTTCTACAGTTATAACAGCACAGGGACCTCTTCGGGCATTATTTTAGACATATAAATTTTACGGGTCTTTACACCTTCCCCCACTTAAAATCATTCGTCCTCGAATGAGGATAGGGAAATCATTTGGTTTTGAAAACACAATATGCCAATCCCCAATTTTTTTTCTAATTCCGATATTTTCTGAAAATTTTGCCAGAGTTTCCTCTGTAATTAGGCCTATCTACCTGCCAGAGAGCCCCCGAAACACATGTTTCTTAACCAATTCAACACATAACTAGTTATTTCATGGACTTGCACATAATTTGGTCACCTCGACAAGTACCATATAATTCAATTACTTCAACATGCCATATGCACTTCAATTAATCATTACCAATCTACTCTTCGATTAACCATTACTAATCTACACTTCAATTAATCATCTAACCATCACATGAGTTTCACATAATTTCATTTACTCCAAGGGGTTGCACATTACTCAGATAATCATAACATACACAATTATGGCACAACTTGAGAAGTTACAATAGTAGAGAAATTAGGGGGTAATGGGGTGCTTTTGCACTAAACTGAACATAACATATAATTTTCTTAGAGATGACAGTTCGCACGATCACTACTAGACTTATTCAAACAAATGGGGATACTTTTCTTTCATTTCATTTTCCGCTTCCCACGTGGCTTCCTCAACGTGCTGACTTCGCCACAACACTTTAACTGAAGCAATTTCTTTGTTCCTCAATCTACGAACTTGTCTATCAAGAATAGCAACCGGAACCTCTTCATACGATAATTCTTCATTAACCTCAATAGTCTCAACTGGCACGATGGCTGATGGATCTCCAACCACTTTCTTCAACATAGACACATGGAACACCGGGTGCACTAATGACATCTCAGGGGGCAATTCCAGCCTATAAGCCACCTGTCCTATCCTTTGAGAAATCCTATATGGCCCGACATACCTTGAGCTCAATTTCCCTTTCTTCCCAAACCGCATTACTCCCTTCATGGGAGACACCTTCAAAAATACCCAGTCATCTACTTGGAATTCCAATTCTCTACGACGAACGTCCACATAGGATTTCTGACGACTCTGAGCAGTTTTCATCCTCTCCAGAATGACACTAACTTTTCCCATAGCTTGGTGCACAAGGTCTGGTCCTAACAATTCTGCCTCACCAACCTCAAACCATCCGATCGGAGATCTACATCTCCTTCCGTACCATTCCTCAAATGGGGCCATCTGAATACTAGCATGGAAACTGTTATTATAAGCAAATTCTATAAGCAGCAAGTGATCATCCCAGCTACCCTTGAAATCTAATACACAAGCCCACAACATATCTTCAAGCATCTGAATAGTCCGCTCTGCCTGCCCATCAGTTTGTGGATGAAATGTTGTGCTGAGATTTACCTGAGTACCCAAACCTTGCTGAAATTTCTTCCAAAAGTTAGTTGTGAACTGGGCCCCTCGATCCGAGAGAATAGATACTGGAGTGCCATGGAGCCTGACTATTTCTTTGATATACAACTGAGCGTACTGTTATGCAGTATCGGTGGACTTGACTGGCAAGAAATGCGCCGACTTCGTGAGTCGATCCACTATCACCCAAATCGAGTCGAACCTACGTGGAGTGCGAGGTAACCCCACCACAAATTCCATATTGATAATCTCCCATTTCCACATCGGTATTTCCATAAGCTGCGTCAATCCATCGGGCCTCTAATGCTCTCCCTTCACTTGCTGACAATTTGAACACTTAGCCACAAAGTCCGCCACACCCCTCTTCATACCATTCCACCAATAAATTTCCTTGAGATCGTGATACATTTTCGTAGAACTTGGGTGTACGGAATACCTAGAATTATGAGCCTCTACCATCACCCTTTCCCGGAGATCATCCACATCTGGAATACATAACCTCTCTTGACACCACAGGACACTGTCATCATTGCCGAGTGAGAATGCTGAAGTCTTGTGATTCAAAATTTCTTCCCTCAATTGTGCCAAAGTCGGATCCCTGAATTGTTTTCCCTTGACTTCAGCTACAAGCGAAGATTCTGCTCCATTACGCACCACGACATCCCCTTCGTCTGAGGTCGAAAGACAGACCTCCAGACTAGCCAACTGATGAACTTCCCGAGCCAAAAGCCTCTGTCCGGCTTCCAAATGTGCCAAGCTACCGATGGATTTCCGACTAAGAGCGTCGGCTACCACATTCCCCTTCCCTGGGTGGTACAAAATATTCATATCATAGTCCTTGAACAATTCTAACCACCTCCGCTACCTTAAGTTCAACTCCTTCTGCTTGAAAAAATACTGAAGACTCTTGTGGTCTGTGCACACGTCCACATGGACCCCATAAAGATAATGCCGCCAGAGTTTTAATGCAAACACAACCGCCGCGAGCTCCAAATCATGTGTCGGATAATTCTTCTCGTGATTCTTGAGCTGCCTTGAAGCATACGCTATGAATTTACTACATTACATCAACACACACCCCAAACCAACCCATCCCTCTGAACCTTTTAGCAAGGTCAACACTGGTGTCGAAGTCAATCTCGACTTTAATTCCTGAAAACTCTTTTCACATGCATGGGAACACTGAAACTTAACTGCTTTCTGCGTCAGCTTAGTCAATGGGGAGGCAAGAGTAGAGAATCCCTCAACGAACCTCCGATAATACCCAGCTAGACTCAAGAAACTGCGAATCTCTGTCGGGGTCGTTGGCCTAGGCCAATCCTTTACCGCTGCAATCTTTTGGGGATCAACTCGAATCCCTTCCCTGGAAACAACATGGCCCAAAAAGGTGACTGATTCTAGCCAAAACTCACATTTTGAAAACTTTGCATACAATTGGTGCTGATGAAGAGTCTGCAGAACTTCCCTGAGGTGATTAGCATGATCCTCCTGACTCCGCGAATAAACAAGAATATCGTCAATGAAGACAATCGCAAAGGATTCGAGAAACGGTTTGAAAACTCGATTCCTAAGATCCATAAAAGTTGATGGGGCGTTGGTTAGCCCAAAAGACATTACCATAAATTCAAAGTGCCCATATCGAGTCCTGAAGGCAGTCTTAGGAATATCCTGCTCCCTGATTTTTAACTGATGATACCCGGACCGCAAATCAATCTTTGAGAAGAACTTAGCACCTTGCAACTGGTCGAACAAATCATCTATCTGAGGCAATGGATACTTATTCTTGATGGTGACCTTGTTGAGCTGCCGATAATCAATACACATCCGAAGCGATCCGCCTTTCTTTCTAACAAAAAGAACCGGTGCGCCCCAAGGAAACACACTTGGCCGAATGAAACCTTTTTCTAATAGATCTTTCAATTGTTCTTTCAACTCCCTTAATTCTGTTGGCGCCATCCTGTAAGGTGGAATAGATATTGGCTGCATATATGGCAATACATCAATCCCGAAATCGATTTCTCTATCTGGTGAATCCCAGGAAGCTCGTCCAGAAACACCTCAAGAAACTCGTTCACAACCGGCACGGACTGGGGGCAGGCTCCCCTGAGGTGGCGTCCACATCCCGAAGCAAATGATAGATGCACCCTTTCCTGATCATATTTGAGGCCTTAAGGTAGGAAATGAATCTACCTCTTGGTGCAACATTATTCCCCTCCCACTTGATAACTGACTCATTAGGAAACTCGAGCCTCATAATTCTGGTTCGGCAGTCGAGTTTAGCAAAGCACGAATAGAGCCAATCCATCCCCATAATTGCATCAAAATCTACCATTCCTAACTCAATAAGATCGGTCGGGGTATCCCGACCACGCACCGTGACAACACAATTTATATAGACTCGCACGGCCGCAATAGAATCGCCAACCGGAGTCGACACAGAGAATGGATCGTGAAGCTGTGCGGGTTCTATCCCAAAACTTGAAGCAATAAATGAAGTAACATATGACAAAGAAGACTCGGGATCAATAAGAGCATAAACATCATGTGAGTGAACAGTCAGAATACCTGTGACAACATCTGGGGAAGTCTCCGCATTTTGGCGACCACTCAAAGCATAGAACCGACTGGGTCCCCCTCGACCCTGTGCTCTACCCCTAACTTTACCGCACCCTGCTGGAGCTGGAGGGCGTGCCGAAGATGTAGCGGCTGAAGAGTTGGAGGGCCGAGAAGTACCCTTACCCGCGCCCAGACTGGGTGCACTGTAGTCTCGCTGGATATGGCCTCTCTCTCTCCACATCTATAGCATACCGGAATATCCAAGTAACAAGGCTCAGTATGAAATCTCCCACACTTATGGCATGGGATCCTCCGCTGCTGCTAGAACCTCCCACCGGAACAACCCGACTAATGAAACCTCCTGCTATCTGAACCGGGTCTAAAACGACCTACTTGCTGATAACTGTGCCCTGATGGCGGTGCACTGGCTGAGGACTGAGCATATGACTGAGATGGCCCTAATGATCCTCTCCCAAGGTCTGATCTCACACCTCCAACTGAGCTCCCAGGGTTGCCACCCTACTACTACTCTCTCCCTCTCTCCATCCTTATTTTCAATTTCCGAGCCTCTGTAGCCTGGGCGAATCCCACTATTTTCCCATAAATCATATTCGAATGCAAGGCAGCTGTAGCAGCTTCATTAATAACCAAGGGACCAAGGCCCTGAACAAACCGACGAACTCTAGCCTCCATAGTCGGCATCATGTGAACAACATATTTGGAAAAGCTCACAAACTCCATATGATACTCCCACACACTCATGTTGCCCTTCTTAAGGACCTCAAACTCCACAGCACGGGCTGCCATAGTCTCGGCAGGCAAGAAATGATCCATGAAGGCATCAACAAACTCATCCCACTTTGCCGGAGGGCTCGCCTCCCCACGGGAACTCTCCCACATTTCAACCCACGAATATGCCGCTCCCTTCAGACGATAGGAAGCCAACTCAACCCCCTCTGTCTCAGTAGCCCTCATAACTCAGAGGGTCTTGTACATCTCATCAATGAACTCCTGAGGGTCAGCCTCTGGGTCGGTGCCTGTGAACTCTTGAGGGGCTAACCGCAGAAACTGGTTGACCCTGGAACACGAAGAATCCCCTTGCTCGCTAGAGGATGCAGGGGCAGCATGCGATCTTTGGGCCTGGGAGGCCACTAACTGGGTTAACATCTGAATAGCTCCCCTGAGGTCCCCATCCGAAATACCGGGACCAAAAGCTGGGACTGAAGAAGGATCAGGAACATCAGCGGGAGGGACTGTAGCACCCTCCGCTGGAGCAGGAATAGGAATATCCTGGCGTGGGATGGAAGAGTCAAGCCGATTCAGGGCCGGGGAATCATTCTCACCTGCACCATCAGATAAAGAATTCACGGCCACACCTGGGGTGGCATTGCCTTCTAGGCCGAGTCGAGCTTTCTTCTTGGGTGCCATTTACTGAAAATCAGAACAATGCACGAATCAGGGATAGACAACCTCATCTTACACCCACATCATGTCTACGGAGCCTCTACGAATACTAGGAATTTATATAATACTTTGCCGG
>ML416050.1:44556-70062 GCA_005239525.1 Nicotiana knightiana | reverse complement strand
TTTCACAACGATGTGGCTGGTTTGGAGACTTAGGTGAGCTGTATCATCCAGAGGCGATCCGCATCTAAGAGAGTCTCCCTCGTATTGTATTCATTTTGTTTTAAATTCCATTGTCCAATTTGTATCTCGAACAAGCTTGGTAATGATTGTATGAATTCTTAGAAATTGCTCATGCACTTGTGATACCGGGTTCTGGGATGTGTATGGGATGTATTTTATAAAAATTAAATATTAAACTGTCGTATTTACTTAACGAATTTTGTTTAGTTATTTCTTAATAAGTTAAAGGTAATGATTTTAAAAATGTTAAAACATGAATTTATTTCAAGTAATTAATGATTGGCTTGCCTGAAGATGGTGTCCGGCGCCATCACGACTTTAATAGATTTTGGGTCGTGACAACATGGTATCAGAACACTAGGTTCCCTTAGGTCTCACGAGTCATGAGCAAGTCTAGTAGAGTCTTGTGGATAGGTACAGAGACGTCTGTACTTATCTTCGAGCGGATATAGGGTTGTTAGGAGTACTTCCCTTCTTGATTCCTCATCGTGCGATTTGATTCCTTTAAGGCTTATGCCTACCTTTCTTTCTACTCAATCTTATACATCGTGAAGCGCTTGCTATGAATCGGGAATTTGAGGAGCTGAAATGGTGCTACGGATATGATGCGAGATATTTTCCATGTGTAATTAGTTGGGGCTATTGTTATGGCCTTGCAGAAGGATAATATGTTGTTTCATCTCAATAGCTGTGTTTCTGAGAGCCTTAAGGCTATGCTCAGGTAGTGATGATGCTTACGATTGGTTATCACGCGATGTTGATATGATGATAGAATGCTTGCCTATATGATGGGGGTGATGAATGGCTTGAAGGGTGGTCTTCTCAGGGCTTGATTTCGATATTTCGGTATTTTAGTTTCGGCAGAGGAAAGGCATTTGGATTATGAATGGTCTGGTTGGGTTGATAAAGTAGTAAGACTTGGTGTTTTCAAGTAAGGTGGGGTATTCACCTGTGATGTGTTGTCGTCGTCCTTGATCAAATGGAATGTGTTAAGTTCGTCAGTGCCATGGATTCTTCGGCTGCATGGGGTTAGAGTATTGTGAAGTATTGAAGAAAGCGGTTAGAAGAGACCGTGAGGTACGGTGGTTCAGTACTGGATAAGTGTTGATAATGAAGGAATCTCAAGATAAATGATCTTCAGAGAGTTTGAAGTCGTAGCGAACTGCTGGTTTAAGAACTGCAGAGAACGATATTGAATTGAGGCAGTAATTGGGCAGCATACGATGAAGGAAGATATGTGGAAAGTGCTAGGCGGTGATTCCCTTTTCTAAAAGTCCAGGTGTAAGGAACAAAAATCAGGTAGTTGTTTGAAGGAATGAGATTAACAAGTGGGAGAGTGGCAGCGTAGCATAGGAATTCAGTCGTAAGACAGCTGCCTACCTTGAGGAGAGTTTGAGAGTTTTAGTGGATGGTGATTGGGCCTACGAGCTTAAGTTTAAATATGGGTTATTTCGGTGGAAGGTTGGATACAACAGGGAGGAGTTGTTAGGAATGAAGAAGGACGCAATGTGGCGGTGAATTTGAAGATGTTGTAGCGCATTTAATAAACGTCCATGAGGAGCAAACGGACTAGTAAAGTTTGAAGAGGAAGAAGGGAGGAGGATAGGGTATTGATGTTGTAGAGAGTGTGCAGTACAACGTCGTTAGAAGGTGTTAGTTTGTGATTTCCGCAGGTGGGTTATCTCCTGTGAGTAGGTTAGCGGTTGTGTGGATGGCAAGTTCTGTGAGGGATTCTAGTGGCTATTCGGTAGGAGGCAGAATGTGTGAATGATCCTAAAGAATTTGAGTATTTAGCGAATGCGGACAGGGGAATTCGGAAGAATTGGACGGATTGGTTAAGAAAAATCATGCTAACAAAGGAGAAAGGATCTCATCAGGGTCTATAGTTGTGCAAGGAGTAGCTTCTGGCTAAGTGGGGGAGTCCCACCACCTGCAGTTGGGTTGCAGTATTGTGTTATCATAGGGTAGCGGATTGTCAGCGTGTTGGAAAGTTATTTCAGCTAAGGGGAAAGGAGTAAAATGGTGATCGTGCGTGGGATTTGATGAATGTGTGCAGAAGTTGGACCTGTCGGACCAGGGTTAGGCCTTGAAAGATTAAGAGTTTATGCTTAAGGAATAAGCGAGTTGTAAGGGTAGTGACTCAGTCATGTACTTCTTTGAGAGGATTTTCATGTGCTAGAAAAGCCTTGGAGTTGATTGTATTCGGGTCCAGTCAGAGTAGGTGACTCTTAATAGTGGTCCTAATAAATTCGAAAGTTAAGAATCCGACGTTTAAGGGTTTCAGGCAACAGTATGATTAAGAGTCGAGCTTTTGCAGTATAACTCCTGAGAAAGGGAAAATAATCAGAGTGTTCTATGTTATTTTCAGTGTGCAAGATAGTATTGGAGGAGTGAGAGAAATAAACTCCGCGTTGTACAAAGATTTTCAGAAGGGTATGAGAGGGGTTGTGGGATTTAGGCAGCATGGTCTCGTGAATCAAGGTCACTCGGGATGAGTGAGGGTTGAGTTTGCTATGAGTTGAAGGAAGTTACTATTATTCCTAAGGAAATTAAAGATGATTAAAAGAAGATATATCGATTATCTATGGTTGAAATGGCACATTTACGACAGTGATCAGTTCCTTCGATGTGATTAAGTTATGCATGTGGTTTGTGCCGGTGTATGCGAGGCATGTCGGCCGTTGAAATAGATTTTATTTGGAAGCATTCAAGTATTATGGCATGTTAGGTGTAGGCAGATCCCGGAAGGTTTATGATGGTTCAGACCACTACTTAAGGATTTGCATGTATTGTGATTGTGGGAATTCACTCGTGTGTTCTGGTGGTTCTCTTGAATTGAGGTAAGTAAAAGGTTTCTATATGATGAAGTGTTCACCCTCTTACTGGTTCGGAAGTTATGATGGAATTCTTGCGCTATCTCATATTGGCATGTTAGGTGTGGTAAGCAGTATGCAACTGGAAGTAAGGAATCGAGGTTGCGGTTCGGTGTTGAGAAGGATGTCATGAGCTCGGACGAGCAAGAAAAAGTGATTTGAAAGTTCAGGGTGAGCTGGTGTTATCTTCAGTGTCACCTGGGATCGATATTCGGGGAAGGAGGCTTTGTACCCTGGTTATGGGTTCTTGATTTGTTTTACAACGTTAGTGTGGCCAGTGGTGGATGTGCAGACTTGCTACCTTGTGTGGAAGGTCGTGGGAGCGTGACCACGGGAAGATTGTATGAGTGTGCCATTGAGTCAGTTAATGGATTGGAGATTTACACCGAGTATAAAGAAGTGTAATATTGCTTATTTGAGAATTTATGCCTGGAAGGCATTTGGTTCATTTGGTTGTGCATTGTGGGGTGTTTGTCCCGGATATGGTGATTTGTTTTGCATATTATGAGAGGAAGTGGGTTATTATGGACCCCGGTCAAGCTATTAGCCTAGTTAAGTGCAAGCAGAATCAGCTTGAAGTGTGTGAATGGGTTTAAAAAGGATTATGGGCTTCATGTGAGACAGATGTGTTCATTTCAGTATAGCTCTCCTCAAGGAGGGGTGCTTGAATATCAGGTGTTGTTCCGTCTTCGTCAAATTCATGTGATATTATGATTGTGCCGTGTGAGTTGTGAAACGGCTTAATAATTTCTTATGTGTTGAGGCCCCGCGTAATGATGACGTCGTGTGAGCAGGATAGCTCTTGAGATCCAAAGTATATATATATCGCACCTCATTTGTGCTTGAGTTTTGTTGCATATGGATTTATCAGTCTCCCCAGGATGGTATTATGCACTTAGCGTGCTTGTGACCGATGTTCGATATTTTGTGGTAATGAGCAATTTAGCTCCGTATGTATCTTCTTATGTAAATTTTATGTGTGGATCGGGTGGCACGTCGCCACGGGTAGGTTATATGGATTGAGGTTCATGCAACAATAGTGTGATGACGAGTCAGGTTCCTATATTTATTTTCTTGTGTTTTACTTCTTATTTTCTGAGAAGGTTCATATTAGTTGCGTGAGTCAAGTAGTCCCTTCCTGAGTCATTCCCTTATGTATCATGTTCGAGTTATGGCCTATTAGCGCGTTGTGGTGTTATGTGATACTGTTGGTCATGTTTAGGGTGATTCATTGTCTAAGCAGTTCATACTGGGTGTGACGAGATTATTGGATCAGGGATCAGTGCGATAAGGCTATGTGAAATACATTGAAGGACAATTACCATTATTTGGTTCGCAATGAGATGATGATCTAAGTCAAGAGGAAAGATTCAATGGTTAACTCTGCAGTTGGTTATGAACTTCTACACATCTCCTCCGTTGTGGTGGTATCGTCAGCATTAGAGCAGGATGTATGTATATATCTTGTAAAGTGCATTGGGAGCATCAGATTTGTGTAATTTTGGCTATTAAGGTTCGGGGAATATCATTGTGGCTAGATGATGAATTATGCGGTGCATGGGGCTGATTCAGCCAAGGTATGCAGTCATGTTCTGGTATATCGTGTGGTAGTTGAAACGGTGTTTATATATTAGACACAGGCCTGGTAGAGAATTTTAGGTGTTGGAACTGGATTTCTGAGCCTATTATATGGATAAAAGAAGAAATCTTCAGATTTGATCAACCTATTGTACTCAACTGGGTTGTGGTAGCACGGGCAGGTGCTCGAGGTGTTAAACAGTGATTTCAGATAACTCCAGAGCAGTTCTTAGCATGTTCGAGGACGAACGTTTGTTTAAGTGGGGGAGAATGTAACGACTCGATCGGTCATTTTGAGCTCTAGCGCGTCCTTTAGCGGTTTGAAGTCATGACCAGCTCCATTTTAGGTATTATGACTCGTAGGCATGGCCGAAGTTGAATTTCGGGAAGTTTGGAGTCAAATTGGAAAGAAAATTCTCATTTCGGAAGCCTTAAGTTTGAGAAATTGACTAAGGTTAGAATTTTGTGTAAACGACCTTTGAATCTGGATTTGAATGTTCCTGCAGGTTTGTATGATGATTTCGGACTTGGCCGTATGTCCGGATCAGGATTTGGATAACCCGAGAGTGTTTCAACGTATATGGTGGAAGATAGCATTTTAGAAGAATTTCATAAATTTGGCTGCAAGGCATTTCAGTGATATATATTTCAGTTTGGGATTCTGAGTCTAGGAATAGCTTCGTATGGTGATTCTAGAGTTGGGAGCGCGATCGGAAGTGAATTCGGATGTCCGTAGGTTATTTTGAAGTCATTTGGGTAAAGATAAAAATTTGAAGGTTTTTGAGGAATTGAAACGGAAGTGGAAATTTTGATATCGGGGTCGGATTTTGATTCTGAAAGTTGGAGCAGATCCGTAATGTTGAATGTGACTTGTGTGCAATATTTGGGGTCAATCGGATGTGATTTGATAGGTTTCGGCATCGGAGGTGGAAGTTTGAAATTTCAAGTTCATAAAGATTTAATTGAGTTGCGATCCATTGTTTCGATGTTATTTAATGTGATTTGAGGCCTCGAGCAGGTCCGTATTATGTTTTGGAACTTGTTGGCATGTTCAGGTTGGGCCCCGGGTGTTAACCGGATGAGCCTCGTACCAAGTTTGAACTTGGAGAGCATACACGAAAGCTCCCAGCTTATGGTGTGATCGCACATGCGCTTGGATGGCCGCAGATGCGAGCTCGCGGATGCGAGGCACGAGCCGCAGAAGCGAAAAGGCATGGGATGGACAGGCACCGCGGGAGAGAAGAATTGGCCGCGGGTGCGAAGACCGCAGGCGCGAAGAATTGGCCGCGGGTACGAAGACCACAGGCGCATAGGTTTTTCCGCGGGCGCAAAGATTGCTGGGCAGTGAGTGTTTAAAGCGGGGGTTTGAGAATTTTTGCTCATTTCTTCATTCTTGGGCGATTTTTAGAGCTTCTTGAGAGGGATATTCACCTAGCAACTTGGAGGTAAGTCAATCTCACCAATTACAAGTTAATTACTTGGATTATATCTAGATTTTAACATGAAAAATCATGAAAATTTGTGGAAAAGTTGAAAATTTTGAAGAAAAACCTAGAATTTGCTTTCTTGGATTTTTGACCACGAATTTTAGCATGGAATTAGAGCAAATTGTATATTTGAACTAGTAAAGCTATGGGTAGAATATATCTTCGAGAAATTTCGGATTCCGGGCAGGTGGGCCAAAGGGTATTTTGGTCAATTCACTTAGTGGAGTTGGGAAATTATATAATTTGAAATTTTTGCAAATATTAGAGTATATTTTCATTGGTTTGCCGTTATTTGAATAGTTTTGGGGCGTTGTGCGTCCATTGGAGTCGCCGGAAGGGCTTGGAAGCCAATTATGGAACTTTAGAGTGAGGTAAGTCTCCTTTCTAACTTTGTGAGGGGGAATTGTCCCCCTAGGTAAACTAATTAAGTATGTGCTACTATCTGCGGGGGCTACGTAGAGGTGACGGGAGTCCGTGCGTAGCTACTATTATGCCATGTCCGGGCAGTCTAGGACCCACTAGCATGCATTATTTGTTGTAAATGTGATCCTGCCAATGATATTAGTGTTAATGCTATTTAATCAGTAATTTTTGGTCTGTAATTTAATTTTCACCGTTTGACCAAAAATAGCAACCAACGTTGGTCGCTATTTTAAAAAAAAATTAAATTTTTTCTTTTTCTTTTTGGTTTTTAAATATTCTAAGCTTTAAAAAACATTATTATTAGCTATAAATATTTATTTTGCTTAACTAAAATTATTATAAATAATTATTATCTAGGTAATTAATTTTAATAGATTATAAGCATCTATGTAAAGTAATTTCTTAAGTTATATTTAAGTATATGAGTAATTTCATACACACGCATAACTATATTGTAATTGATGATCAATCTTAAATATTACTACGTGCAAATAATTAATGAATTGATAAACTAATATATATATATATATATATATATATATATATATATATATATAGACACACACACACACATACACTTCACTGTAATACTATAACGTATATATTACTTATTATAGTATATGTTAGTGTGTGCATATATATAACACACACTTCGTGTTGATTTAACTACATATATAGCATGTTATAATATATGATAGTAGTATTCATTATTTGTATTATAACAGAGTAATGAATTACATTCATTCATCACTAGGTTATAAGTCGATGAATCAATTATAACAGAATAATTGATATAAGTCAAGACGTTTTGTTTTTAATATTCAATGATGCATCTGAGTAGGTTATAAGTCGATGAATCAATTTACAAGTGTATAAATTCCTAAAATAACCCGACCCTGTGTTACTAGTGCTTCATATATATATCCGTCGGTAAAAATTGTTACAAAAGATTAGCGACAGACTTTATTGTTTGTCGCGAAATAAGCTACAAAAGATTTAGTATCAAACATAGCGATGGATTAGCGACAAATATTTATATCCGTCGCTAAAAATTGGCGCCTTTATTTTACCTACAAATATAGCGACAAAAATGGGGCAACAAAAATATTAAAATATAGCAACGGAATTAGCGACAAAAATTTGTCGACGCCTTCTATTTTAGTTAGCAAATAACTCCAAAACCAGTTGCGACGGAAATTCCGTCGCTAAATTCTTAAAAATAAATTTTCCCAAGTTATTATTAGCGACAAAAAATTAACCATCGCTATTCCCCTTGCTGGTTTTAAAGTTTATGCACAAATTCTTATAAACTCATATTCTCTCCACTCTATCAAAGTCGCCACTTGCTCTCATTTCAACAATGTGAGTTTCTTCCTTCCAATACAACAATGTGGGCGTGAATCTGAGGCTCACATGCAATGGGTACATAGACATCCGATAGCAAATAGAAGTAATTTCGAAATTGGGCAAAACCTTTAACATCAAAAATTGCCAAGAAATTTAATGTATAGCTCATCCTCATTCTATTTATGTTTGCTTCTCCGCAAGATTCTCATACAAAAGCACTTATTTTTACTATTTTTGCACTTTTTCTACACCAATTCTTATCTTTGTTGAGGTACATTTTCTCTTTTCTGTTTTTTTCCCTTTCTCTTGTGGAATTTTGACATGGTAATTCTTGTTTGACTGATACCTTCATTTTCATACTTTTGGGTCAATAATAAATTGATATGATTTTAGGCTTTAGATTTCAGTAATTTTTTTTTGGGATTTACCTTAATAACAAATTGATAGGATATGTTCCAGCAAGAACTGATTTTTACATTCTTGATATTATGGGAGAAGTAAAAGTAGTATTGAAAATTATGATTTTTACATCCTTGATTTTAGCTATGTGTTTTAGTCTTTAGAAAGAAAATGGGAGTTCAAGATTGAATAATCGGAAGTGAAATCCTTGTAGCTGAAAGTTAGGAATGAATAATCATCTTTAATTTATTTTGTAGGAGTTTTCTCCTTATAGTATTATTACTACTCTGGTGGAGAGCTGTTCCTGCTTCTAGACAGACAACCAACACAGGTGTTGAAGGAAGACACCGCAAGGTAAAACATATGTAAAATCCAATTCTAATTACTAAATAGTCTATAGTTATACCTACCGAGAGGGATTCTACAGTGTTAGTTGAGTTTTAATATTATATTCTCATATTCTCACTACTAAAAATCAGGAAAAAAACGACCACGAAAAGCAACCAACTTTGATCGTTAAACAGTGAAAAGCGACCAAAAGGCATCCAAAATGGCTTGGTCGCTTTTTCGTTGGTCCCTTTAATTTAGGGACCAAAGTTGGTCGCTAATTAGCGACCAAATTTGGTCTCTAAGTTAAAAGGACCAAATATTCCGTATCAAAAGTAGCGACCAACTTTGGTCGCTAATTATTTTAATAATATAAATTTAGCAAGCAAAGTTGGTCTCTATTTTTAAATTACGTTATTTATTTATTTATTATTATAGAAAATGTAGCGACCAACTTTGGTCTGTAAAGAAAATATAATTTTTCAAAATCTGAAAAATAGTGACCAAAGTTGGTCGCTATTCTACAATTTTTTTAACGTTTTTAACAAAAAGCGACCACACTTGGTCGCTAATTCCACTAATTTAATTTTTTTTTATTAAATATGCGACTAACATTGCTCGCCAATTTGCAGAAAAAATATTTTTTTAATAAAATAGCGACCAAAGTTGGTCGTTATACTAAAAATCTGGGTTATTTAGCGACTAAAGTTGGTCGCTATTGCCCAGGAAAAAAAAATTTAGGAAATAGCGACCAAAGTTGGTCGCTATTCTGGAAATCTGGGTTAGTTAGCGACCAACTTTGGTCACTATTGCCCAGATAAATTTTTTTTTATAGAATAGCGACCAAAGTTGGTCGCTTTTCTGGGTATTATTTTGGCAGAAACTGCCTAGTTTTGCAGCTACACCACCTGCCAGCATACCAAATCCTATATCAATAACATTA
Source organism: Nicotiana knightiana (assembly GCA_005239525.1). Taxonomy (NCBI): domain Eukaryota; kingdom Viridiplantae; phylum Streptophyta; class Magnoliopsida; order Solanales; family Solanaceae; genus Nicotiana; species Nicotiana knightiana. The sequence continues at coordinate 60,625 of ML416050.1, read as the reverse complement.
GCAACAACAATACGAACTACAACAACACAACAACATAACAACAACAACAATAACACAACAATAATATTAAAACCAATATTAAAACCAACAAAGTATAAAGTTCAATAGAACTAACACATTAAACTAACAAAACTAAGTTAATACTTATTACAAGCCCATTCGAAAACGGACCAAATATATTGTCTTGTTCAAAGTATATAAAAGTACTCAAGGATTGTTTCATTCAACATCATTATCATCATCGTCTGATGAAGCTTCATTATCAAGACGGTAATGAGAAGGGTCATTTTGAGGAGGACGAGAATAACGATCACGGGGAGGACGGGAGGAACTAGCACGGGGAGGACGGGAGGAACGCTCACGTTCAAGTTGAACCTCCGGCGATGACTCGCGAGACCGGGGAATCGGAAAAGCTCCAGAAGCTAGGAAAGCTTTGAGTTGAGCTTGCACGCCATAGTACTGCGCTTGCATGCCAACATACTGAGCATCTCTAAGCTTTTCTCTTTCCTTGGCAGCTTCTAGCTCGGATGTGAGCTTTGTCACACTCTCCCGCATAGCGGAGAGGCTCTCCCCATGAAGTTGCTCGCCTTGCAAGGAAGTCCCTATTCCTTGCATTCCACAGTGATAGCGATGGAACTTCTTAGTAGGAAGCCCATATACCTTCCCCCACTTTGCACCGCCAGCAGCCTCTATCCATATTCTTTCAGCATCCTCGTCCGAAAGGTGAATTGCCTCGCCCGACTCATTAGGTGGCTGCCTACGTATGAATTCCTCCACGTCAGTTGTGAAGCGATCCTATAAGAAAAATTACATTGAATTAGTATTTCAAAATTTATATAAGTGTAAATCAAAATACTTAATGAAAAGTGAAAACTTACATGTATAGTCGAGGCTCGGCCCTCGACCCACCTTTCTTGATCCGTCTCTTTTTTCTTCTTGATAATATGAGTCTCCTTGAATAACTCATCTTGCTTCATTGGACGCCCCAACTTCTTTTCCTGAAACTCATAAATCTTAGTTAATAAACAGAATAGACATACTTTCAAAATTAAAATAAATTAATCAATTACGTACCAATCTTCTTTTTATTGTCCCTTGGCTGATCGCACCTCCAGTGTGCAAGGACCCTCCCTTCTCGGAAGCGCGATATTTCTTTCCTTTTTCGCTCTTTTTTAAGAAGGTTGCGGTAAGCCATTGCCTTTGCAGGTCATCCCATAAATGTTGAAGCAACCAGCTAGGCTTCTTGTTGAACTGTCTAGCTTTGGAGAAACTATGCGACAACCGCTTCTAAGCTTTGAGGTTAAAATTTGCAGCCACTTCCGCGCTATAGCGGTGTTCCCATACACACTTCCTCTGTATTTCAAAAGTTAAATATTATATGGAAATATCATAAATATAAATAATTATACTGCTTAAAAGAATATTTATACCTTAAATTCATTGAAAATTTGCTCTTTCAACGTAAATGGGAATTCACTTCAACTCGTATAGGGTGCATCATAAAGCTTTCTGGTGGCTTTGGTGATTATTATCATAGTAATATTACTCGGGATGAACCTACAATTTAACAAAAATGGAGAACATATTAATATCTTAGTACAAACTGTACAAAATAATAAACGTAAAAATAACAAATTACTCTTATCCATCACCCTCAGGGACTATGATGATCCTGCCATACTGATCATGATGCACCTCCTCGTCATAATCAACATCATCGTTTGAAACTCGTACGTTAGACACATGTGTGGAAGGTATAGGGGGTCAGAGCTACTATCTCGCAGGCGAAGGCCTGAAATAGATGGAGTCCCTGATGAAGATGGCTCTGATCCCTGTGACTGCGACATAGCTGGATAGACCGCAAGTGGATTTGACCCCCGTGGCTGTGACACAGATGGATGTGATCCATGTGGTCGTGAGGCAGCTGGACTGTATGACGGACGTACAGTCCTATGGCCCTGTGATGAAAGACCCGGTGTCTGCACAAAGATGTAGGGCTTGTGATGCTGTGGTACCTCATAATAGCAATCGGGTGGAGGATAAGACATAGGCGCAGGCATCGACATCTCTGAAGATGGTGGAAAAGATGGAGGATTATCTTGTACCCTCCTCTTTCCCTCACTAGCCTTTTGTCGACCCCGAGAACCAGTAGGGTCATCGTTACCTCGACCCTTGCCTGTCATCTACATAATATAATACATATTTAGATTGAAACATATAAGAAACTAGCTATAAAGCGAGAGTTATTAAAGAAACCAACTTTTTAAAGCTCATCGACGTATTGTTCCTTGTCCGAGAATTCTTCTTCATCACTAGCTTGAGCTTCATCAGTTGATTCTTCTTCCTCATTTTCTATAATTGTTACTTCATTTATATCAACTTATTCCAATATGTGTGCAGGATGTTCCAAATCATTTTCTAAAAGTTCGTCCACTATTTGATGAACATTGGAGATATCGTTTTGATAAGCAACATATGACACATTATCGACTTCCACCCTACCTACATGCTTAGTTTTAATTACAACCCACTATTCAGACTTATTCCACCGCAATGGATATATAGAATAATACACTTTCCTAACATTATATGCAATTATGAAAGAATCATAGCGATCATACTCCCTCGTATAATTAACCTCAATTATGTTGTATTGGTTGTGTACTTTTGTACCTCTTGTTGGACGTGGGTCAAACCACTTGCATCTAAAGCGTATCAATTTCTTATATGGTGAACCTGTATATTCTAGTTCAATTATTTCTTTGAGCTCACCATAATAATCAATATCTCCAACTTGATTGCCATTACCTCCTTGAACCCACACCCTGCTATTGTTGCTATTTTTATTTTTAGAGCAATCCTCTGTATGAAACTTATAACCATTCACAACCTACTTAGACATTGTTATGACCTGAAGCCCAGGTCCCCAAGATACATCTTTCAAAAATTTATTTACACTATTATTTGGATCATTTACCTACAGATTGTTAAGAATATCTTGCTTTGGGCTTGAATATCTTACCATTGTTTTTTGTCTGCAAGTATAATTCAGGCCACCTGCAATATTCTTGTAAGTCCATTCTAGCATTCGGGTTATCCTTTTTCTTACCTTTAACATCCATCACTGTGTCGAACAAATTGTCAAAATAATTCTTCTCAATATGCATGACATCAAGGTTAAGACAGAGAATATTTGTAACGACCCGATCAGTCATTTTGAGCTCTAGCGTATAGTTCAGCGGTTTGAAGTCATGAACAACTCCATTTCAGGTATTATGACTCGTAGGCATGGTCGGAGTTGAATTTTGGGAAGTTCGGAGTCAAATTGGAAAGAAAATTCTCATTTCAGAAGCCTTAAGTGGGAGAAATTGACTAAGGTTGGAATTTTGAGTAAACGACCTCCAAATCGAGATTTGAAGGTTTCTGCAGGTTCGTATGATGATTTCAGACTTGGGCGTATGTCCGGATCGGGATTTGGATAACCCGGCAGCGTTTCAGCGTATATGGTGGAAGATAGCATTTTAGAAGAATTTCATAAGTATGGGTTGTAGGGCATTTCAGTGTTATAGATGTCCGTTTGGGATTTCGATTCCAGGAATAGCTTCGTATGGTGATTCTGGAGTTGGGAGCGCGATCGGAAGTGAATTCGGATGTCCGTAGGTTATTTGAAGTCATTTGGCTAAAGATAGAAATTTGAAGGTTTTTGAGGAATTGAAACGGAAGTGGAAATTTTGATATCAGAGTCAGATTTTGATTCCGAAAGTTGGAGCAGGTCCATAATTTTAAATGTGACTTGTGTGCAAAATTTGGGGACAATTAGATGTGATTTGATAGGTTTCGGCATAGGAGGTGGAAGTTTGAAATTTCAAGTTCATAAAGATTTAATTGAGTTGCGATCCATTGTTTCGATGTTATTTGATGAGATTTGACGCCTCGAGCAGGTCCGCATTATATTTTAGAACTTGTTGGCATGTTCGAGTTGGGCCCCGGGGACCCCGGGTGTTAACCGGATGAGCCTCGGACGAAGTTTGGACTTGGAGAGCATAAACTGAAGCTCCCAGCTTCTGGTAGGATTGCACCTGTGCTTGGATGGCCACAGGTGCGAGATCGCGGATGCAGGACACGAGTCGCAGAAGCAAAAAGGAACTGACTGACCAGGCACCGCGGGCGCAAAGAATTGGCCGCGGGTGCGAAGACCGCAGGCGCGAAGGTTTTGCTGCGGGCACGAAGATTGCTGGGTAGTGAGTGTATAATGCAAGGGTTTGAGCATTTTTGCTCATCTCTTCATTCATGGGCAATTTTTGGAGCTTCGTCAGAGGGATATTCACCGAGCAACTTGGAGGCAAGTCAATCCCACTTATTGCAAGTTACTTGGATTATATCTAGATTTTAACATGGAAAATCATGAAAATTTGTGGAAAAGTTGAAAAATTTGAAGAAAAACCTAGAATTTGCATTCTTGGATTTTTGACCACGAATTTGAGCATGGAATTAAAGTAAATATTATATTTGAACTAGAAAAGCTATGGGTATAATATATCTTCGAGAAATTTCGGATTCCGGGCACGTGGACCTGAGGGATTTTTTTCAATTCACTTAGCGGGGTTGGGATATATATTTGGAATTGTTGCAAATATTAGAGTATTATTTCATTGATTTGACGTTATTTGGATAGTTTTGGGGCGTTGTGCGTCCATTGGAGTCGTCGGAAGGGCTTGGAAGCCGGTTATGGAACTTCAGAGCGAGGTAAGTCTCCTTTCTAACTATGTAAGGGGGAATTGTCAACCTAGGTGAACTAATTAAGTATGTGTTACTATCTGCGGGAGCTAAATACGCACGAGCTGATGGGAGTCTGTGCGTAGCTACTATTATGCCATGTCCGGGTAGTCTAGGACCTACTAGCATGCCTTACGTGTTGTACATGTGATCCTGCCAATGATATTAGACTGTTAATGCTATTGAATCGGTAATTGATTTCCTAAGAAGACTAGAGTGTACCTATCATAAATATTAAGAAATAGAATCGATTCCTCCGTGGATAATTTTAACCCTGATAAGGTTATATTATTGAATATTAATAAACTTGGCAAATGAGTTTCAAAACAAAGATTTAAAAGTTGATTTTCATGTTCCTTTAAGAAGAATTTTACCACTTCCCTAAGTAACTTCTTTCTTGATAAAATTGCGGATTTATTATGTGAATATGTGTACATATGAGCACCTGAGTCGCAGGTATGATTCGCGAGCAGGCTAGCTTTATTATTTTTATGTTGACCGCGTCGCATGATCGATTCGCGAGCGGGGAAAAATAGATGCATCAATGGTTCGAGCCGTTCGACCCTTCGGCAGTGCACAGTTTATTATTGTTGGTTCGCGTTGTTCGACCCTCGGCATTTCTTGCGCAGGATAAATGCTGTGTATTTCCTGTGATTTATATATGTTTATCGGCCTAAGGAAATTCTTAATTTACAGTTAAAAATAAGAAGAATTGATGTGAAAGATGTGAAATAAGTCTGATGTTCTCATCCCTGATTATTATTTAAATTGTCAATTGAAATGACGAAGGTGTTAAATTGTCAAATATAAGAAGAACTGATATTTCCTAATCCCTGATATTTAAATAAATTGCCTATGACATTCATGCTTAGTGTCTCACTTGATTACACTAAATTGACCTTTAGCAAGTGTCAAATCGTCCTCTCGTCACTACCTCTGAGGTTAGGCGGGATACTTACTGGGTACACGTTATTTTTGTACTCATGCTACACTTGTTGTGCATTTTTATTGCACAGGTACTTTCACAGCGATGTGGCTGGTTTGGAGACTTAGGTGAGCTGTATCATCTGGAGGCGATCCGCAGCTAAAAAAGTCTCCCTCGTATTGTATTCATTTTGTTTTAAATTCCATTGTCCAATTTGTATCTCGAACAAGCTTGGTAATGATTGTATAAATTCTTAGAAATTGCGCATGCACTTGTGACACCGATTTTTTGGGATTTGTATGGGATGTATTTTATAAAAATGAAATATTAAACTATCGTATTCACTTAACGAATTTTGTTTAGTTATTTCGTAATAAGTTAAAGTTAATGATTTCAAAAATGTTAAAACATGAATTTATTTCAACTAATTAATGATTGGCTTGCCTGACAATGGTGTCCGGCGCCATCATGACCTTAATAGATTTTGGGTCGTGACAACATGGTATCAGAGCACTAGGTTCCCTTAGGTCTCACGAGTCATGAGCAAGTCTAGTAGAGTCTTGCGGATCGGTACGGAGACATCTGTACTTATCTTCGTGAGGCTATAGGGCTGTTAGGAGTACTTCCCTTCTTGATTCCTCATCATGCGATTTGATTCCTTTAAGACTTATGCCTACGTTTCTTTCTACTCAATCTTATATGTCGCGAAGCGCTTTCTATGAATCGGGAATTTGAGGAATTGAAATGGTGCTACGGATGTGATGCGAGATGTTTTCCATGTGTAATTGGTTGGGGGCTATTGGTATCTCCCTGTAGAAGGATAATAAATTGTTTCAACTCAGTAGTTGTGTTTCTAAGAGCCTTATGGCTATGCTCAGGTAGTGATGATGCTTACAATTGGTTATCGCGCAATGTACATATGATGATAGAATGGTTGCCCATATGATGAAGGTGATGAATGGCTTCAAGGGAGGTCTTCTCAGGGCGTGATTTCGAGATTTCACTATTTTAGTTCCAGCAGAGGAAAGGCATTTGGATTATGAATGGTTCGGTTGGGGTTGATAAAGTAGTAAGACTTGTTGTTTTCAAGTAAGGTGGGGTATTCACCTGTGATGTGTTGTCGTCGTCCTTGATCGAATGGAATGTGTTAAGTTCGTCAGTGACGTGGATTCTTCGGCTGCATGGGGTTAGAGTATTGTGAAGAAGTATTGAAGAATGCGGTTGGCAGAGACCGTGATGTACAGTGGTTCAGTACTGGATAAGTGTTGATAATGAAGGCATCTCGAGATAAATGATCTTCGGAGAGTTTGAAGTCGTGGCGAATTGCTGGTTTAAAAGCTGCAGAGAACGATATTGAATTGAGGCAGCAATTGGGCAGCATACGATGAAGGAAGATATGTGGAAACTGCTAGGCGATGGTTCCCTTTTCTAAAAGGCTAGGTGTAAGGAACAAAAATCAGGTCGTTGTTTAAAGAAATGAGATTAACAAGTGGGAGAGTGGCAGTGTAGCACAGAAGTTTAGTGGTAAGGCAGCTGCCTACCTTGAGGGAGAGTTTGAGAGTTTTAGTGGATAGTGATTGGGTCTACGAGCTTAAGTTGAAATATGGGTTATTTCGGTGGAAGGTTGGATACAACAGGGATGAGCTGTTAGGAATGAAGAATGACGCAATGTGGCGGTGAATTTGAAGATGTTGTAGCGCATTTAATAGATGTACATGAGGAGCGGACGGACTAGTAAAGTTGGAAGAGGAAGAATGGCACAGGATAGGGTATTGATGTTGTAGAGAGTGTGCAGCACAACATCGTTGGAAGGTGTCAGTAGATGATTTCCACAGGTGGGTTATCTCCTGTGAGTAGGTTAGCAGTTGTGTGGTTGGCATGTTTCTGTGAGGGATTCTAGTGGCTATTCGGTAGGAGGCAGAATGTGTGAATCATGATAGAGAATTTGAGTATTTAGGGAATGCGGACAGGGGAATTCGGAAGAATTGGACGGATTGGTTAAGAAAAATCATGCTAACAAAGGAGAAAGGATCTTAGCAGGGTCTAGGGTGGTGCAAGGAGTAGTTTCGGGCTAAGTGGGGGAGTCCCACCACCTGCAATTGGGTTGCAGGATTGTGTTATCATAGGGTTGCGCATTGTCAGTGTGTTGGCAAGTTATTTCAGCTAAGGGGGAAGGAGTAAAATGGTGATCGTGCGTGGGATTTGATGAATGTGTGCAGAAGTTGGACCTGTCGGACCAGGGTTAGGCCTTGAAAGATTCAGAATTTATGCTTAAGGCATAGGCGAGTTGTAAAGGTAGTGACTCAGTCATGTACTTCTTTGAGAGGATGTTAATGTGCTAGAAGATCCTTGGAGTTGATTGTATTTTGGGCCAGTCAGAGTAGGTGACTCCCCAATAGTGGTCTTAATAAATTCGAAAGTTTAGAATGCGGCGTTTAAGGGTTTCAGGAAGCAGTATGATTAAGAGTCGAGCTTTCGTAGTATAATTCCTGAGAAAGGGAAAATAATTGGAGTGTTCTATGTTATTTTCAGCGTGCAGGATAGTATTGGAGAAGTGTGAGAAATAAACTCCAGGTTGTAGAAAGATTTTCAGGAGGGTATGAGATGGGTTGCGGGATTTAGGCAGCATGGTCACGTGAATCAAGGTCACTCGGGATGAGTGAGGGTTGAGTTTGCTATGAGTTGAAGGAAGTTACTATTATTCCTAAGGCAATTAAAGATGATTAAAAGAAGATAGATTGACTAGCCATGGTTGAAATGGCACATTTACGGCAGTGATCAGTTCCTTCGATGTGATTAAGTTATGTATGTCGTTTGTGCCGGTGTATGCGAGGCATGTCGGCCGTCGAAATAGATTTTATTTGGAAGCATTCAAGTATTATGGCATGTCAGGTGTAGGCGGATCCCGAAAGGTTTATGATGGTTCAGACCACTACTTAATGATTTGCATGTATTGTTTTTGTGGGAATTCACTCGTGTGTTGTGGTGGTTCTCTTGAATTGAGGTAAGTAAAATGTTTCTATATGATGAAGTGTTCACCCTATTAGTGGTTCAGAAGTTATGATGGAATTCTTGCGCTATCTCATATTGTCATGTTAGGTGCGGTAAGCAGTATGCAACTGGAAGTAAGGAATCGAGGTTGCGGTTCGGTGTTGACAAGGATATCATGAGTTCGGATGAGCAAGAAAAAGTGATTTGAAAGTTTAGGGTGAGCTGGTGTTATCTTCAGTGTCACCTGGGATCGATATTCGGGGAAGGAGGCTTTGTACCCTAGTTATGGGTTCTTGATTTATTTTACAACGTTAGTGTGGCCAGTGGTGGATGTGCAGACTTGCTACCTTGTGTGGAAGGTCATGGGAGCGTGACCACGGGAAGATTGTATGAGTGTGACATGTAGTCACTTAATGGATTGGAGATTTGGACTGAGTATAAAGAATTGTAATATTGTTTATTTGAGAATTTATGCCTGGAAGGCATTTGGTTCATTTGGTTGTGGATTGTGGGGTGTTTGTCCCGGCTATGGTGATTGTTCTTGCGTATTATGAGAGGAAATGGGTTTTTATGGACCCAGGTCAAGCTATTAGCCTAGTTCAGTGCAAGCAGAATCAGCTTGAAGTGTGTGAATGGGTTTAAACAGGATTATGGGCTTCATGTGAGGCAAATGTGTTCATTTCAGTATAGTTCTCCTCAAGGAGAGGTGCTGGAATATCAGGTGTTGTTCCGTCTTCGTGAAATTCATGTGATATTATGATTGTGCCGTGTGAGTTGTGAAACGGCTTGATAATTTCTTATGTGTTGAGGCCCCGCGTAGTGATGATGTTGTGTGAGCATGATAGCTCTTGAGATCCAAAGTATATATATCGCACCTCAGTTATGTGTTGAGGCCCCACGTAGTGATGATGTTGTGTGAGCATGATAGCTCTTGAGATCCAAAGTATATATATCGCACCTCAGTTATGTGTTGAGGCCCCACGTAGTGATGATGTTGTGTGAGCATGATAGCTCTTGAGATCCAAAGTATATATATCGCACCTCAGTTGTGCTTGAGTTTTGTTGCATATGGATTTATCAGTTTCCCCAGGATGGTATTATGCACTTAGCGTGCTTGTGACCAATGTTTGATATTTTGTGGTAATGAGCAATTTAGCTCAGTGTGTATCTTCTTATGTAAATTTTATGTGTGGATCGGGTGGCACGTCGTCACGGGTATGTTATATGGATCGGGTTGCACGCAACAACAGTGTGATGATGAGTCAGGTTCCTATATTTATTTTCTTATGTTTTACTTCCTATTTTCTGAGAAAGTTCATATTAGTTGTGTGAGTCGAGTAGTCCCTTCCTGAGTCATTACTTTATGTATCATGTTCGATATATGGCCTATTGGCGCGTTGTGGTGTCATGTGAGACTGTTGATCATGTTTCGGGTGATTCATTGTCTGAGCAGTTCATACTGGGTGTGACGAGATTATTGGATCAGGGATCAGTGCGATAAGGTTATGTCAAATACATTGAAGGACAATTACCATTATTTGGTTCGCAATGAGATGATGATCTATGCCAAGAGGAAAGATTCAATGTTTGGTTAACTCTGTAGTTGGTTATGAACTTCAACACATCTCCTCCGTTGTGGTGGTATCGTCAGCATTAAAGTAGGGTGTATGTATATATCTTGTAAAGTTCATTGGGAGCATCAGATTCGTGATATCGTGCGATAGTTGAAAAGCTGTTTATATATTAGAAACAGGCCTGGTAGAGAATTTCAGGTGTTGGAACTGGATTTCTGAGCCTATTATATGGATAAAAGAAGAAATCTTCAAATTTGATCAAGCTAATGTACTCAACTGGGTTGTGGTAGCACGGGCAGGTGCTCGAGGTGTTAAACAGTGATTTCAGATAACTCCAAAGCAGTTCTTAGCACGTTCGAGGACGAACGTCTGTTTAAGTGGGGGAGAATGTAAAAAACCGATCGGTCGTTTTGAACTCTAGAGTGTCGTTCAGTGGTTTGAAGTCATGAGCAGCTCCATTTCAGGTTTTATGACTCGTAGGCATGGTCGGGGTTGAATTTCGGGAAGTTCGGAGTCAAATTTGAAAGAAAATTCTCATTTCAGAAGCCTTAAGTTGGAGAAATTGATTAAAGTTGGAATTTTGAGTAAACGACCTTCGAATCGGGATTTGAATGTTCCTGCAGGTTCATATGATGATTTTGAACTTGGGCGTATGTCCGGATCGGGCTTTGGACAACCCGAGATTGTTTCGGCGTATATGGTGGAAGATAGAATTTTAGATGAATTTCATAAGTTTGGGTTGTAAGGCATTTCAGTGTTATAGATGTCCGTTTGGGATTCCGAGTCTAGAAATAGCTTCGTATGGTGATTCTGGAGTTGGGAGCGTGATCAGAAGTGAATTCGGATGTCCGTAGGTTATTTTGAAGTCATTTGGCTATAGATAGAAATTTGAAGGTTTTTGAGGAATTGAATCGGAAGTGGAAATTTTGATATCGAGGTCGGATTTTGATTCCAAAAGTTGGAGCAGGTCTGTAATGTTGAATGTGACTTGTGTGCAAAATTTGGGGTCAATCGGACGTGATTTGATAGGTTTCGGTATCGAAGGTGGAAGTTTGAAATTTCAAGTATATAAAGATTTAATTGAGTTGCGATCCATTTTTTCGATGTTATCTGATGTGATTTGAGGCCTCGAGTAGGTCCGCATTATGTTTTGAAACTTGTTGGCATGTTCGGGTTGGGCCCCGAGTGTTAACCGGATGAGCTCGGACCAAGTTTGAACTTGGAGAGCATAAACGGAAGCTCCCAGCTTTTGGTGTGATCGCACCTGCGCTTGGATAGCCGCAGGTGCGAGCTCGCGGATGCGGGGCACGAGTCGCAGAAGCGAAAAGTCATGGGATGGCCAGGCACCACGGGCGCAAGGAATTTCCCGCAAGTGCGAAGACCGCAAGCGCGAAGAACTGGCCCCAGGTACGAAGACCCCAGGCGCGAAGGTTTTGCCACAGGCGCAAATGTTTTGCCGCGGGCGCGAAGATCGCTGGGCAGTGAGTGTTGAAAGTTGGGGTTTGAGCATTTTTGCTCATTTCTTCATTCTTGGGTGATTTTTGGAGCTTCTTGAGAGGGATATTCACCTAGCAACTTGGAGGTAAGTCAATCCCACCTATTACAAGTTAATTACTTGGATTATATCTAGATTTTAACATGGAAAATCATGAAAATTTGTGGAAAAGTTGAAAATTTTGAAGAAAAGACCTAGAATTTGTATTCTTGGATTTTTGACTACGAATTTGAGCATGTAATTAGAGTAAATTGTATATTTGAACTAGTAAAGCTATGGGTAGAATATATCTTCGAGAAATTTCGGATTCCGGGCACGTGGGCCCGAGGGTATTTTGGTCAATTCACTTAGCAGGGTTGGGAAATTATATAATTTGGATTTGTTGCAAATATTAGAGTATATTTTCATTGGTTTGCCGTTATTTGGATAGTTTTGGGGAGTTGTGTCCATTGGAGTCGTCGGAAGGGCTTGGAAGCCAATTATGGAACTCCGGAGTGAGGTAAGTCTCCTTTCTAACTTTCTGAAGGGGAATTGTTCCCCTAGGTGAAATTATTAAGTATTTTCTACTATCTGCGGGGGCTATGTACGGAGGTGACGGGATTCCGTGTGTGGCTACTATTATGCCATGTCCGGGTAGTCTAGGACCCACTAGTATGCCTTACGTGTTGTACATGAGATCCTGCCAATGATATTAGACTGTTAATGCTATTGAATCGGTAATTGATTTCCTAAGAAGACTAGAGTGTACCTTTCATAATTATTTAGAAAGAGAATTGATTCCTCCGTGGATAATTGTATACCTGATAAGGTTATATTATTGAATATTATTAAACTTGGCAAATGAGTTTCAAAAAAAAGATTTAAAAGTTGTTTTTCATGTTCCTTTAAGAAGAATTTTACCACTTTCCTTAGTAACTGCTTTCTTGATAAAAATACAGATTTATTATGTGAATATGTGTACATATGAGCACCAGAGTCGCAGGTATGATTCGCGAGCAGGCTAGCCCTATTATTTTTATGTTGACCGCGTCGCAATATCGATCCGCGAGCGGGGAAAAATAGATGCATCTATGGTTTGAGCCTTCGACCCTTCGGCAGTGCACATTTTATTATTGTTGGTCCGCGCCGTTCGACCCTCGGCATTTCTTGCGCATGATAATTGCTGCGTATTTCCTGTGATTTATATTTTTATCGGCCTACGGAAATTTTTAGTTTACAGTTAAAAAGAAAAAGAATTGATGTGAAAGATGTGAAATAAGTCAGATGTTCTCATCCCTGATTATTATTTAAATTGTTAATTGAAATGACGAAGGTTCTAAAGTGTTAAATATAAGAAGAACTGATATTTCCTTATCCCTGATAATTAAATAAATTGCCTATGACATTCATGCTTAGTGTCTCACTTGATTACACTAAATTGACCTTTAGAAAGTGACAAATCGACCTCTCGTCACTACTCTGAGGTTAGGCGGGATACTTACTGAGTACACGTTATTTTCGTACTCATGCTACACTTGTTGTGCATTTTTATTGCACAGGTACTTTAACAGTGATGTGGCGTGTTTAGAGACTTAGGTGAGTTGTATCATCCGGAGGCGATCCGCAACTGACAGAGTCTCCCTCGTATTGTATTATTTTGTTTTAAATTCCATTGTCCAATTTGTATCTCGGACAAGCTTTGTAATGATTGTATAAATTCTTTGAAATTGCTCATGCATTTGTGACACCTGGTTCTAGGATGTGTATGGGATGTACTTTATAAAAATGAAATATTAAACTTTCGTATTTACTTAACGAATTTTGTTTAGTTATTTCATAATATGTTAAAGGTAATGATTTCAAAAATGTTAAACACATGAATTTAGTTCAACTAATTAATGATTGGCTTGTCTGACGATGGTGTCCGGCGCCATCACGACCTTAATAGATTTTGGGTCGTGACAAGATTATCCCTCCAATAATGCAACTCCCAAAATATACTATGTTTCGTCCAATTATGAGTTACACCATATCCGGGGAATCTATAAGGTGGAGTTTCAGTAACGTTACTGAAGTTCTGGACCCTCTCCCAAATTTTCTCACCTGATAGTATCGGAGGTGGAGAATCATACTCCATTTTTTTTTAATGCATTTTTCATCCTTGTAAACTCATGATCAGGAGGCAAGAATTGACGATGACAATCAAACCATGAGTGCTTTCGGCCATGTTTCAAAGTGAACGCTTTACTATTTTCCATGCAGTACCCAGCAGTCATCCACCCAGACAACATTCCATACGTAGGAAAATCTTTAGTTTCCACATTAAATTAGCTCGCAAATTGAAATTCTGCTTGGTTGATATGTCATATGTTTCAACACCATCGTACCACAATTGTTTTACCTCATCAATCAAAGTTTGCAAATATACATCAATCAAACTTTTCGGATTACGTGGACCGGGGATAATACAATTTAAGAATATATATGGACTAGTCATGCACAACTCGGGTGGTAGATTATAAGGTGTAAGAAAGACATGCCAGCATGAATATGGTGTTGCAGACACAGAAAAAGGCGTGAAGACATCCGCACACAGACCTAACTGAATGTTCCTTGGTTCACTAGCAAAATCTGGATATGTCCTATCAAAGTTCTCCAAGCTTCTCCATCTGAAAGATGACAACTAATACCAGGTGGTCTTCTATTTTCAAAGTGCCATCTCATATGAGAAGAAGAACTCATGGAAGCATATAACCTCTTTAACCTAGGTATAAGAGGTAAATAATGCATCGCCTTGATAGCGACCATATTCCCGCTGGAAAGCCTCTTGAAACGAGGCTTGTCGCAAAATTTACAATTGTTTAAATTTGCATCATCTTTATAATATAACATGCAACCATCTTCAAAACAATCAATTCTCATTGACAAAAGTCTTAACTTAGAAACCAATCTCTTTGCCTTATAGAAATCACAATGTAAGTTGATATGAGGGTCAACTAGTTCACTCATAAGGCCAATGAAAGAGTCCATGGCGGCTTGAGAAATATTCCAATCAGATTTTATACTTAGTAATCTAATTGCAACAGACAGCTCAGAGTGCGGACTTTCTTCCTTTAATGGACGACTAGCTTCCTCTAACTATTCAAAAAAATATTTTGCGTCATCATTAGGAGTTTGTTCAACATTTTCATTGGGCTCACCCCCAAATTGCATCCCAAAACCATCCGCAACCATATCATGAATTCTAGAATCACGATTTGTATTCTCCACCGACCTACTACTTTCACCCGCAACCATGTTATGAAATCTCCCATTTCTACCATCGAACTCTCCATGATTAGTCCACACAAAGTAATTCGCTATAAACCCCTTCCTATAAAGATGAAGTTTAACTTCCTCCGATTTTTCAAACTTCATACAGTCGCGTCTAACACAAGGGCACCTAATTAATCCTTCACTTTGGTATGGTGGAAGTTCCATTCCATGTCTAATAAAGTCATCAACCCCTTCTACAAAATTCTCCTGCAATCCCCGCCGATTACGATAATTCCTATTGTACATCCAAGTACGATGTTCCATCCATACAAATAAAATAAGAACAAATTAATTTAGTTAATTCATATCCTAATCCTTTTTTTGTTGATTAATTACATATCCTAAAGGTTCAACTCATATCCTAAAAGTTCAATTCATTTCCTAAAATTTCAATTCATACACAAAAATTTCAATTCATATCAAAAAGATTCAATTCATATAAAAAAAAAGGTTCAATTTATAATTAAAAGTTCAATTCATATCCTAAAATTTCAATTTATAAACTAAAATTCCAATACATAAACTAAAAGTTAAATTCTATCCTAAAGGCTCAATTCATATCCTAAATGTTCAATTCGTATCCTAAAATTTCAATTCATATCCTAAAATTTAAATTTATAAACTAAAATTCAAATACATAAACTAAAAGTTCAATTCATATCCTAAAAGTTCAATTCATATCCTGAAGGCTCAATTCATATCCTAAAGGTTCAATTCATATCCAAAAATTTCAAATCATATCCTAAACCCTAAATTCTAACTAAACTATCAAGACAATATAAAGTATAATTCAAATCTAACTAAACTAAATTCAACACTAATTAAACTAATTAGTTAATAAAATTAATTAACAAAACTAATTAAAACAAGACCTAAACCCTAATCCTCAATAAAATACAATGTTCACAGAATTGAAACACTAATTGAAACAATAAACTACAATGTTGAAATAATTGAACCAAAAACTAGAAATAACAAAGATTCAAGGTTATAATTCGAACCTAGGTTTTTTTT
>ML416050.1:26864-44482 GCA_005239525.1 Nicotiana knightiana | reverse complement strand
ACAAAGTATAATTCAAATCTAACTAAACTAAATTCAACACTAATTAAACTAATTAGTTAATAAAATTAATTAACAATACTAATTAAAACAAGACCTAAACCCTAATCCTCAATAAAATACAATGTTCAAAGAATTGAAACAATAAACTACAATGTTGAAATAATTGAACCAAAAACTAGAAATAACAAAGATTCAAGGTTATAATTCAAACCTAGGTTTTTTTTAGGTGGAGAAGGAGAGGGGGGAAGTTGATGGGCAGTGGTCCGGCGAGCAGTGGCGGGAACGAGCAGTGGTCCGACGGCGAGCAGTGGTCCGGTGGGAGCAGCGGCGGGCAGTACAGTGGGGAAATAAAGAAGGGGAGGGAAAGAGAGGGTTGGGGAAATTTTGGGGAAGATAATAAGAAAAATGGTGGGAAACCTGTTTTTGTCTCTATTTTTAGGAAAAGGGACCAAAGTTGGTCGCTATTTTTGGTCTGTAATTTAATTTTGACCGTTTGACCAAAAATAGCGACCGACGTTGGTCGCTATTTTTAAAAAAAAAGTTAAATATTTTTTTTCCTTTTTGGTTTTTAAATGTTATAAAATTTAAAAAAATTATTTTTAGCTATAAATATTTATTTTATTTAACTAAAATTATTATAAATATTTATTAACTAGGTAATTAATTTTAATTGATTATAAGCATCTATGTAAAGTAATTTTTTAAGTTATATTTAGGTATATAAGTAATTTCATACACACGCATAAACTATATTGTAATTGATGATCAATCTTAAACATTACTACGTGCGAATAAATAATGAATTGATAAACTAATATATATATATATATATATATATATAGACACACACACACAGAGATACTTCACTGTAATACTATAACGTATATATCACTTATTATAGTGTATGTTAGTGTGTGTATATATATAACACACACTTCGTGCTACTTTAACTACATACATAGCATGTTATAGTATATGATAGTAGTATTCATTATTTATATTATAACAGAGTTAATGAATTACATTCATTCATCACTAGGTTATAAGTCGATGAATCAATTATAACAGATTAATTGATATAAGTCAAGACGTTTTATTTTTAATATTCAATGATGCATCTGAGTAGGTTATAAGTCGATGAATCAATTCACAAGTGTATAAATTCCTAATATAACTCGACCATGTGTTACTAGTGCTTCATATATATATATATATCCGTCGCTAAAAATTGTTATAAAAGATTAGCGACGGATTTTATAGTTTGTCCCCAAATAAGCTACAAAAGATTTAGTATCAAATATAGCGATGGATTAGCGACAAATATTTATATCCGTCGCTAAAAATTGGCGCCTTTATTTTACCTATAAATATAGCGACAAAAATGGGGCGACAAAAATATTAAAATATAGCAACAGAATTAGCGACAAAAATTTGTCGACGCCTTCTATTTTAGTTAGCAAATAACTCCAAAACCAGTTGCGACGGAAATCGCTAGATTCTTAAAAATAAATTTTCCCAAGTTATTATTAGCGACAAAAAATTAACCGTCGCTATTCCCGTTGCTGGTTTTAAAGTTTATGCACAAATTCTTATAGACTCATATTCTCTCCACTCTATCAAAGTCGCCACTTGCTCTCATTTCAACAATGTGAGTTTCTTCCTTCCAATACAACAATGTGGGCGTAAATCTGAGGCTCATATGCAATGGGAACACAGACATCCGATAGCAAATAGAAGTAATTTCGAAATTGGGCAAAACCTTTAACATCAAAAATTGCCAAGAAATTTAAAGTATCGCTCATCCTCATTCTATTTATGTTTGCTTCTCCGCAAGATTTTCATACGAAAGCACTTATTTTTACTATTTTTGCACTTTGTCTACACCAATTCTTATCTTTGTTCAGGTACATTTTCTATTTTCTGTTTTTTTTTTCTTTCTTTCTCTTGTGGAATTTTGACATGGTAATTCTTGTTTGACTGATACCTTTATTTTCATACTTTTGGGTCAATAATAAATTGATATGATTTTAGGCTTTAGATTTCAGTAATTGTTTTGGGATTTACCTTAATAATAAATTGATATGATATGTTCCAGCAAGAACTGATTTTTACATCCTTGATATTATGGGAAAAGTAAAAGTAGTATTGAAAATTAAGATTTTTACATCCTTTATTTTAGCTATGTGTTTTAGTCTTTAGAAAGAAAATGGGAGTTCAATATTGAATAATCGGAAGTGAAATCCTTGTAGCTGAAAGTTAGGAATGAATAATCATCTTTAATTTATTTTGTATGAGTTTTCTCCTTATAGTATTATTACTAATCTGGTGGAGAGTTGTTCCTGCTTCTAGACAGACAACCAACAAAGGTGTTGAAGGAAGACACCGCAAGGTAAAACATATGTAAAATCCAATTCTAATTACTAAATAGTCTATAGTTATACCTACCCTAGAGAGATTCTACAGAGTTAGTTGAGTTTTAATATTATATTCTCATATTCTCACTAATAAAAATCAGGAAAAAAACGATCACGAAAAGCGATCAACTTTGGTCGCTAAACAGTGAAAAAGCGACCAAAAGGCATCCAAACTGGCTTGGTCGCTTTTTCGTTAGTTCCTTTAATTTAGGGACCAAAGTTGGTCGTTAATTAGCGATCAACTTTGGTCTCTAAGTTAAAAGGACCAAATATTCCGGTATAAAAAATAGCGACCAACTTTGGTCGCTAAATTATTTTAATAATATAAATTTAGCGAGCAAAGTTGGTCTCTATTTTTAAATTACGTTATTTATTTATTTATTATTATACAAAATATAGCGACCAACTTTGGTCTGTAAAGAAAATATAATTTTTTTAAATCTGGAAAATAGTGACCAAAGTTGGTCGCTATTCTACAATTTTTTTATTTTTTTTAACAAAAAGCGACCACACTTGGTCACTAATTCCACTAATTTAATTTTTTTTTATTAAATAAGCGACTAACATTGGTCGCCAATTTGCAGAAAAAAATACTTTTTTAATAAAATAACGACCAAGGTTGGTCGCTATACTGGAAATCTGGGTTATTTAGCGACCAAAGTTGGTCTCTATTGCCCAGGAAAAAAAAAATTAGGAAATAGCGACCAAAGGTGGTCGCTTTTCTGGAAATCTGGGTTAGTTAGCGACCAACTTAGGTCGCTATTTCCCAGATAAAAAAAAATTATAGAAACTTTTGGCAGAAACTGCCTATTTTGGTAGGTACACCACCTGCCAGCATACCAAATCCTATTACAATAACAACAACAACAACAATACGAACTACAACAACACAACAACAAGAACAATAACACAACAACAACATTAAAACCAATATTAAAACCAACAAAGTATAAAGTTCAATAGAACTAACACATTAAACTAACAAAACTAAGTTAATACTTATTACAAGCCCATTCGAAAATGGACGAAAGTTATATTGTCTTGTTCAAAATATATAAAAGTACTCAAGGATTGTTTCATTCAACATCATTATCATCATCGCCTGATGAAGCTTCATAATCAAGACGGTAATGAGAAGGGTCATTTTGAGGAGGACGAGAATAACGATCACGGGGAGGACGGGAGGAACTAGCACGGGGAGGATGGGAGGAACGCTCACGTTCAAGTTGAGCCTCTGGCGATGACTCGCGAGACCGGGGAATTGGAAAACCTCCAGAAGCTAGGAGAGCTTTGAGCTGAGCTTGCATTCCACGATACTGAGCTTGCATGCCAACGTACTGAGCATCTCTAAGCTTTTCTCTTTCCTTGGTAGCTTCTAGCTCGGATGTGAGCTTTGTCACACTCTCCCGCATAGCAGAGAGGCTCTCCCTATGAAGTTGCTCGCCTTGCGAGGAAGTCCCTATTCCTTGCATTCCACAGTGATAGCGATGGAACTTCTTAGTAGGAAGCCTATATACCTTCCCCCATTTTGCATCGCCAGCAGTCTTCATCCATATTCTTTCAGCATCCTCGTCCAAAAGGTGGATTGCCTCGCCCGACTCATTAGGTGGCTGACTGCGTATGAATTCCTCCACGTCAGCTGTGAAGCGATCCTATAAGAAAAATTACATTGAATTAGTATTTCAAAATTTATATAAGTGTAAATCAAAATACTTAATGAAAAGTGAAAACTTACATGTACAGTCGAGGCTCGGCCTTCAGCCCACCTTTCTTTATCCGTCTCTTTCTTCTTCTTGATAATATGAGTCTCCTTGAATAACTCATCTTGCTTCATTGGACGCCCCAACTTCTTTTCCTGAAACTCATAAATTTTAGTTAATAAACAGAATAGATATACTTTGAAAATTAAAATAAATTAATCAATTACGTACCAATCTTCTTTTTATTGTCCCTTGGCTGATCGCACCTCCAGTATGCATGGACCCTCCCTTCTCGGAAGCGCGAGATTTCTTTCCTTTTTCGCTCTTTTGTAAGATGGTTGCGGTAAGCCATTGCCTTTGAAAATCCTCCCATAAATGTTGAAGCAACCAGGTAGGCTTCTTGTTGAACCGTCTAGCTTTGAAGAAACTATGCGACAACCGCTTCCGAGCTTTGAGGTTAAAATTTGAAGCCACTTCCGTGCTATAGTGGTGTTCCCATACACACTTGCTCTATATTTCAAAAGTTAAATATTATATGGAAATATCATAAATATAAATAATTATACTGCTTAAAAGAATATTTATACCTTAAATTCATTGAAAATTTGCTCCTTCAACATGAATGGGAATTCACTCCAACTCGTATAGGGTGCATCATAAAGCTTTCTAGTGGCTTTGGTGATTATCCTCGTAGTAATATTACTCGGATGAACCTGCAATTTGGACAAAAATGGAGAACACATTAATATCTTATTACAAACTGTACAAAATAATAAACGTAAAAATAACAAATTACTCTTACCCATCACCCTCAAGGACTATGATAATCCTGCCATACTAATCATGATGCACCTCCTCGTCATCATCAGCATCATCGTCCAAAACTCGTACATTAGACGCATGTGTGGAAGGTGTAGGGGGGTCAGAGCTACTATCTCGCAGGCGAAGGCCTGAAATAGATGGAGTCCCTGATAAAGATGGCTATGATCCCTGTGACTACGACATAGCTGGATAGACCGCAAGTGGCTGTGACCCCCGTGGCTGTGACACGGATGGATGTGATCCATGTGGTCGTGAGGCAGCTGGACTATATGACGAATATACAATCCTATGGCCCTGTGATGAAAGACCTGGTGTCTGCACAAAGACGTAGGGATGGTGATGCTGTGGCACCTCAAAATAGCCATCGGGTGGAGGATAAGACATAGGTGTAGGCATCGGCATCTCTGAAGAGGGTGGAAAAGATGGAGGATTATCTTCTACCCTCCTCTTTCCCTTACTAGCCTTTTGTCGACCCCGAGAACCAGTAGGGTCATCGTTACCTCAACCCTTGCCTGTCATCTGCATAATATAATACATATTTAGATTGAAACATATAAGAAACTAGCTATAAAGAGAGAGTTATTAAAGAAACCAACTTTTTAAAGCTCATCGACGTATTGTTCCTCGTCCGAGAATTCTTCTTCCTCACTAGTTTGAGCTTCATCAGTTGATTCTACTTCCTCATTTTCTATAATTGTTACTTCATCTATATCAACTTCTTCCAATATGTGTGCAGGATGTTCCAAATCATTTTCTAAAAGTTCGTCCACTATTTGGTGAACACTGGAGACATCGTTTTGATAAGCAACATCTAACACATTCTCGACTTCCACCCTACCTACAGGCTTAGTTTTAATTACAACCCACCAATCGGACTTATTCCACCACACTGGATAAAGAGTAAAATACACTTACCTAACATTATGTGCAATTATGAAAGGATCATAGCGATCATACTCCCTCGTATGATTAACCTCAATTATGCTGTATTGGTTGTGTACTCTTGTACCTCTTTTTAGATGTGGGTCAAACCACTTGCATCTAAAGAGTATCAATTTCTTATATGTCCAACCTTCATATTCTAGTTCAACTATATTTTTGAGCACATCATAATAATCAATATCTCCAACTTGATTACCATCACCTCCTTGAACCCAAACCCCGTTGTTGTTGCTATTTTTATTTTTAGAGCAATCCTCAGTATGAAACTTATAACTATTCACAACATACTTAGACATTGTTGTGACCTGAAGCCCAGGTCCCCAAGATATATCTTTCAAAAATTGATTTATACCATTATTTGGATCATTTACCTACATATTGTTATAAAATTCATAAGTTAGTGTAACTCCCAAACATTGTTTACCTACATAGTGTTAGAGTATTATAAGGATAAACTTACAAATTGTCTGAACCACGTATCAAATCCCATATATACAGCATCATGGCCAAATTGACCCACGAAGTGGCTGTGACACATCAAATATTTTTAGTAGTTGTATTGAGATGTAATCACATTAAATTTTATATTTTGATAACTACTAAATCAATACTTACTTGAGAAATGGTACAACTCCGGGACAATTTAGTAACACATGAAGTGTAGCTGACTTGTACTCCATATCACTCAAACTTCTCTTTCTAACATCCTTAGAACATCGGCTTGGTTTATTGAATATGGACATAGACGAATATAATGGATCATTCACACATTCGACCGTGTTCCCATTGGGCCTATTCCTAGCACATCTCACCTTACTCTCAAAATAATAAGAGATAAAATGAGAAGTTTCCTTTGCAAGATAAGCTCCGCATATAGATCCTTCAATCCTATTCCTTTTCTTAACAAATTGTTTGCATTTTCCAATTGTCCTACATACTTTCAGGTTAGCCAAGAACATTCACATAAAAAAAAAAGTTACATGAAACTTAAAATATTACCTCTCAAAGGGATACATCTATCTGTATTGAACAGGCTCTCCAAGTCGTGCCTCGTGTACAAGGTGGATTGGAAGGTGTTCCATCACATAAAAAAAACCACATGGAAATATCTTTTCCATCTTAGTAGATGTTACACGAATGTTCTGATCCATCCGGAGTAGGTTTTCTTCCCTTAATGTGGAAGAACACAAGTCTTTGAAAAACAAACTAATCTCTGTGATGGGTTTCCAGATTCTTTCAGGCAAACCACAAAATGCATTAGGCACTAAGGTCTCCATGAAAACATGACAGTCATTACTTTTCAAATGGCTCAACTTCCCTACTTCCATATCAATTTTTTTTCCAAGATTCGATGCATAACCCTCAGGATTATTCAATTTCGTTACCCAATCAAAAATTTTCCGTCTTTCCTCCAAAGTGAATGTGTAACTTGCTTTGGGCTTGAATATATTACCATTGTTTTTTGTCTTCAAGTATAATTCAGGCCACCTGCAATATTCTTGTAAGTCCATTCTAGCCTTTGGGTTATCCTTTGTCTTACCTTTAACATCCATCACTGTGTTGAACAAATTGTCAAAATAATTCTTCTCAATATGCATGACATCAAGGTTGTGAGGAAGAAGATTTGTAACGACCCGATCGGTCGTTTTGAGCTCTAGCGCGTCGTTCAGTGGTTTGAAGTCAAGGGCAGATCCATTTCAGGTATTATGACTCATAGGCATGGTTGGAGATGAATTTCGGGAAGTTCGGAGTTAAATTGGAAAGAAAATTCTCATTTCCGAAGCCTTAAGTTGGAGAAATTGACTAAGGTTAGAATTTTGAGTAAACGACCTCCAAATCAGGATTTGAAGGTTCCTGCAGGTTCGTATGATGATTTCGTACTTGGGCGTATATCCGGATCGGGTTTGGGATAACCCGGGAGCGTTTCATCGTATATGGTGGAAGATAGCATTTTAGAAGAATTTCATAAGTTTGGGCTCTAAGGCATTTCAGTGTTATAGATGTCCGTTTAAGATTTCGAGTTTGGGAATAGCTTCGTATGGTGAGTTGGGAGCGCGATTGGAAGTTAATTCAGATGTCCGTAGTTTATTTTGAAGTCATTTGGATAAAGATATAAATTTGACGGTTTTTGAGGAATTGAACCGGAAGTGGAAATTTTGATATCGGGGTCGGATTTCGATTCCGAAAGTTGGAGCAGGTCCGTAATGTTAAATGTGACTTGTGTGAAAAATTTGGGGTCAATTGGACGTGATTTAATAGGTTTCGGCATCGAAGGTAGAAGTTTGAAATTTCAAGTTCATAAAGATTTAATTGAGTTGCGATCCATTATTTCGATGTTATTTGATGTGATTTGAGGCCTCGAGCAGGTCCGCATTATGTTACGGAACTTGTTGGCATGTTCGGGTTGGGCCCCGGGTGTTAACCGGATGAGCCTTGGACCAAGTTTGAACTTGGAGAGCATAAACGGAAGCTCCCAGCTTCTGGTGTGATCGCACGTGCGCTTGGATGACCGTAGGTGCGAGCTCGTGGATGTGGGGCACGAGTCGCAGAAGAGAAAAGGCATGGGTTGGCCAGGCACCGCAGGCGCAAAGAATTGGCTGCGGGTGCGAAGGCGACAGGCGCAAATAATTGGCCGTGGGTAAAAAGACCGCAGGCGCGGACACCGTAGGCACAAAGGTTTTGCCGCAGGCGCGAAGATCGCTGGGCAGTGAGTGTTTAAAGTGGGGGTTTGAGCATTTTTGCTCATTTCTTCATTCTTGGGAAATTTTTGGAGCTTCTTGAGAGGGATATTCACCTAGCAACTTGGAGGTAAGTCAATCCCACCTATTACAAGTTAATTACTTGGATTATATATAGATTTTAACATGGAAAATCATGAAAATTTGTGGAAAAGTTTAAAATTTTGAAGAAAAACCTAGAATTTGCATTCTTGGATTTTTGACCACGAATTTGAGCATGGAATTAGAGTAAATTGTATATTTAAACTAGTAAAGCTATGGGTAGAATATATCTTCGAGAAATTTCGGATTCCGGGCACGTGGGTCCGAGGGTATTTCGGTCAATTCACTTAGTGGGGTTGGGAAATTATATAATTTGGAGTTTTTGCAAATATTAGAGTATATTTTCATTGGTTTGCCGTTATTTGGATAGTTTTGGGGCGGGGTGCGTCCATTGGAGTCGTCGGAAGGGCTTGGAAGCCGATTATGGAACTCCGGAGCAAGGTAAGTCTCCTTTATAACTTCGTGAGGGGGGAATTTCCCCGTAGGTGAACTAATTAAGTATGTGCCAATATCTGCGGGGGATACGTACGCACGAGGTGACGGGAGTCCGTGCACAGCTACTGTTATGCCATGTTCGGGTAGTCTAAGACCCACTAGCATGCCTTACGTGTTGTACATGCGATCCCGCTAATGATATTAGACTGTTACTGCTATTGAATCGGTAATTGATTTCCTAAGAAGAGTACAGTGTACCTTTCATAATGATTTAGAAATAGAATTGATTCCTCCGTGGATAATTGTATACCTGATAAGGTTATATTATTTAATATTATTAAACTTGGCAAATGAGTTTCAAAACAAAGATTTAAAAGTTGTTTTTCATGTTGCTTTAAGAAGAATTTTACCACTTTCCTGAGTAACTGCTTTCTTGATAAAAATACGGATTTATTATGTGAATATGTGTACATATGAGCACCTGAGTCGCAGGTATGATTCGCGAGCAGGCTATCCTTATTATTTTTATGTTGACCGCGTCGCGTGATCGATTCGCGAGCGGGAAAAATAGATGCATCTATGGTTCGAGCCGTTCGACCCTTCGACAGTGCACAATTTATTATTGTTGGTCCGCACCGTTCGACCCTCAGCATTTCTTGCGCATGATAATTGCTGTGTATTTCCTGTGATTTATATATGTTTATCGGCGTAAGTAAATTATTCATTTCCATTTAAAAAGAAGAATAATTGATGTGAAAGATGTGAAATAAGTTAGATGTTCTCATCCCTGATTATTATTTAAATTGTTAATTGAAATGACGAAGGTGCTAAAGTGTTAAATATAAGAAGAACTGATATTTCCTAATCCCTGATGTTTAAATAAATTGCCTATGACATTCATGCTTAGTTTCTCACTTGATTACACTAAATTGACCTTTAGAAAGTGACAAATCGACCTCTCGTCACTACCTCTGAGGTTAGGCGGGATACTTACTGAGTACACGTTGTTTTCGTACTCATGCTACACTTGTTGTGCATTTTTATTTCATAGGTACTTTCACAGTGATGTGGCTGGTTTAGAGACTTAGGTGAGTTGTATCATCCGGAGGCGATCCGCAACTGACAGAGTATCCCTCGTATTGTATTATTTTGTTTTAAATTCCATTGTCCAATTTGTATCTCGGACAAGCTTTGTAATGATTGTATAAATTCTTCGAAATTGCTCATGCACTTGTGACACCGGGTTCTAGGACGTGTATGGCATGTATTTTATAAAAATGAAATATCAAAATGTCGTATTTACTTAACGAATTTTGTTTAGTTATTTCGTAATAAGTTAAAGGTAATGATTTCAAAAATGTTAAAACATGAATTTATTTCAACTAATTAACGATTGTCTTGTCTGACGATGGTGTCCGGCGCCATCACGACCTTAATAGATTTTGGGTCGTGACAAGATTATCCTTCCAATAAGGCAACTCCCAAAATATACTCTATTTCGTCCAATTATGAGTTACACCATATCCGGGGAATCTATAAGGTGGAGTTTCAGTAACATTACGGAAGTTTTGGACCCTCTCCAAAATTTTCTCACCTGATTATAGGAGGTGGAGAATCATACTCCATTTTCTTCTTTATGAATGCATATTTCATCATTCTAAACTCATGATCAGGAGGCAAGAATTGACGATGACAATCAAACCATGATTTATTTCGGACATGTTTGAAAGTGAACGCTTTACTATTTTCCATGCAGTAAGGACAAGCTAGCTTACCAGCAGTCATCCACCCAGACAACATTCCATACGCAGGAAAATCGTTAATTGTCCACATTAAATTAGCTCGCAAATTGAAATTCTGCTTGGTTGATATGTCATATGTTTCAACACCATCGTACCACAATTGTTTTAGCTCATCAATCAGAGGTTGCAAATATACATCAATCAAACTTTTCAGATTACGTGGACCGGGGAAATACAATTTAAGAATATGTATGGACTAGTCATGCACAACTCGGGTAGTAGATTATAAGGTGTAAGAAAGACATTCCAGCATGAATATGGTGTCGTAGATACAGAAAAAGGCGTGAAGCCATCCACACAAAGACCTAATTGAATGTTCCTCGGTTCACTAGCAAAATCTGGATATGTCCTATCAAAGTTCTTCCAAGCTTCTCCAGCTGAAGGATGACACATAATACCAGGTGGTCTTCTATTTTCAAAGTGCCATCTCATATGAGAAGCAGAACTCATCGAAGCATATAACCTCTTTAACCTAGGTATACGAGGTAAATAATGCATCGCCTTGATAGCGACCATATTCCCGCTGGAAAGCCTCTTGAAACGAGGCTTGTCGCAAAATTTATAACTGTTTAAATTACTTAGAAACCAATCTCTTTGCCTTATAGAAATCACCAGGTAAGTTGATATCAGGGTCAACTAGTTCACTCATAAGGTCAATGAAAGAGTCCATGGCTGCTTGAGAAATATTCCAATCAGATTTTATACTTAGTAATCTAACTGCAATAGACATGTCATAGTGCAGACTTCCTTCCCTTAATGGACGACTAGCTTCCTCTAACTGTTCAAAAAAATGTTTTTCGTCATCATTAGGAGTTTGTTCAACATTTTCATTGGGCTCACCCCCAAATTGCATCCCAAAAGCATCCGCAACCATATCATGAATTCTAGTATCACGATTTGTATTCTCCAACGACCTACTACTTTCACCCGCAAACATATTATGAAATTTCCCATTGCTGCCATCGAACTCTCCATGATTAGTCCACACAAAGTAATTCGCTATAAATCCCTTTCTATAAAGATGAAGTTTAACTTCCTCCTGTTTTTCAAACCTCATACAGTCGCATCTAACACATTGGCACATAATTAATCCTTCACTTTGGTATGGTGGAAGTTGCATTGCATGTCTAATAAAGTCATCAACCCCTTCTACAAAATCCTCCTGCAATCCCCGCCGATTAGGATAATTCCTATTATACATCCAAGTACGATGCTCCATCTATACAAATAAAACAAGAACAAATTAATTTAGTTAATTCATATCCTAATATTTTTTAGTTAAATAATTCAAATCCAAATATTTTTTTAGTTAATTAATTCCATATCCTAAAGGTTCAATTCATATCATAAAGGTTCAATTCATATCCTAAAAGTTCAATTCATATCCTAAAATTTCAATTCATATCCTAAAATTTCAATTTATAAACTAAAATTCAAATACATAAACTAAAAGTTCAATTCATATCCTAAAAGTTCAATTCATCCTAAAGGCTCAATTCATATCCTAAAGATTCAATTCATATCCTAAAATTTAAATTTATATCCAGAAATTTGAAATCATATCCTAAACCCTAAATTCTAACTAAACTATCAAGACAATACAAAGTATAATTCAAATCTAACTAAACTAAATTCAACACTAATTAAACTAATTAGTTAATAAAATTAATTAACAAAACTAATTAAAACAACACATAAACCCTAATCCTCAATAAAATAAAATGTTCAAAGAATTGAAACAATAGACTACAATGTTGAAATAATTGAACCAAAAACTAGAAATAACAAATATTCAAGGTTATAATTCAAACCTAGGTTTTTTTAGGTGGAGAAGGAGAGAGAGTGGGGCGGCAGTTGGTGGGAAGTGGTCCGGCGAGCAGTGGTCCAACGGCGAGCAGTGGTCCGGCGAGAGCAGTGGCAGGCAGTACAGTGAGGAAATAAAGAAGGGGAGGGAAAGAGAGGGTTGGGAAATTTTTGGGAAGATAATAAGAAAAATGGGGGGAAACCCGTTTCTGTCTCTATTTTTAGGAAAAGGGACCAAGGTTGGTCGCTATTTTTGCTCTGTAATTTAATTTTGACCGTTTGACCAAAAATAATGACCAACGTTGGTTGCTATTTAAAAAAAAAGTTAAATTATTTTTTTTCTTTTTTGGTTTTTAAATATTCTAAGATTTAAAAAAAATTATTATTAGCTATAAATATTTATTTTATTTAACTAAAATTATTATAAGTAATTATTAACTAGGTAATTAATTTTAATAGATTATAAGCATCTATGTAAAGTAATTTTTTAAGTTATATTTAAGTATATGAGTAATTTCATACACACGCATAAACTATATTGTAATTGATGATCAATCTTAAACGTTACTGCGTACGAATAATTAATGAATTGGTAAACCAATATATATATATATATATATATATATAGACACACATACACAGACACTTCACTGTAATAGTATAACGTATATATTACTTATTATAGTATATGTTAGTGTGTGTATATATATAACACACACTTCGTGCTGCTTTAACTACATATATAACATGTTATAGTATATGATAGTAGTATTCATTATTTGTATTATAACAAAGTTAATGAATTACATTCATTCATCACTAGGTTATAAGTCGATGAATCAATTATAAAAGATTAATTATGTAACGACCCGGTCTGTCGTTACGTAGAACTTGCATTTTTATTGATGTCATTGACTTGTCATGGATTGGTTATTCTATTATTGATGTGTTAGAGTCGATAGGCTTGAAATCAGAATGGTTAAATGAGAATTTAGCAACTTAGTCTTTAAAGATAGCTTTATAATGGGAAAAGTAAACTGAGAGTTGACTTATTGGGAAACGACATCGGAATGCGGATTTTATGTCTCAGATAGCTTCGGTAGGTGATTTTAGACTTAGGAGTGTGTCTGGATTCTACATTGGAGGTCCGTGTTAGAATCAGGCTTGAATTGGCGAGAGTTGGAAATTTTGAAGTTCCTAGGCTTGAATTCAACGTAGATCTGGTGTTTTGGTGTCGTTTTGGGTGTTCCGAAGGTTCGACTAAATTCAAGTTATGTAATGGGACTTTTTAGAATGTTCTTCTGATGTCCCAAGGAGCTCGGGTGAGTTTTGTATAGGTTTGGGTTGCGTTGTGCTCATTTTTCTTATGCTTCATATTGAACAAATGAGCTCCTATTACTGTTTTATATGAAGTATTAGATTCGTATTCTAATTACGGACCCGTAGAAAAAAGAATCGTCGAATTTGGACATCGTATGAGGATTTTATGGCCATTTTACCAAGGTTGCCATATTTTTCAGGTTAATTACGAAATTGCCCCTGACGGCGTATTAAAAACCTGCACGATTTGCAAATCTTAAAACCTACATATCTCCTTCATTATAAGGTCTGATTGAGTGATTCAAAAGCCTAAATTAATTAGAATTTCACAAGGAATCCATTGGGAGCAGTAAAACGCGTGAACAGTATATATATAAAGAGCATTCCGAGTTTTCTTCCAATTTTTGAACGGGAAGAAGCTCTTGAGGCAATTTTTGAAGAGGTAAATCAGTAATCTTCATAGAGGTAAGTGTTTGATAATTAAAAATCGATTATGGGTGATTATAGAGCATAAAACCAGTGTAAATTCGTGGAAAAACAGTAGAAAAAATGGGTTTTAGGGCTTGAGATTAAGAGACCTTTAGGAGTCGATTTGAGGGGTCAAACGAACTCCGATTTTGGTGTTCTTTATATGTACGGAATCGTGGGAGGATGAAGAATACTTTTATGTAAAAAATTCTGAGTTTCGGGACGTGGGCCCGGGGGTCGGGTTTTGACCAATTTCGGCTTTTTGGGTTAATTTTTATATTTTTCAATTGGAAATCGTTCCTTAGGCTTATATTGGTGATAAAAATCTGAACTTGGTAGATTTGGAGCACTCGGAGGTTGAATTTATAGGCAAGGGCATTTCGGAGTAGTGTATTAGCCGGTTTTAAGGTAAGTAACGCTTCCAAACTTGGAACTGAGGGTTCGAAACCCCAAACTATTTGATAACTGCTGTTAATTAAGGTGACTCACTTGCCAAGTGACGAGCATGCAGGAGTTTACCGAATATTTGTTGCCTGGTTCATCCCATGGCACTGTCTATTGGTTATCCCAGATTGATATTGTACTGTGAAGGTGGTAATTACCTGAAACAAAATAGAAATCATACTAAATATAAATGTTAAGGCTTCACGCCGATGTGTTTAGACCGGAATGGTCGATTGTTGCTGTCTCTATCCGTGATTATTTCTTTCATGTACTCAGTCCTGTTATAGTATATGTTTCATGCGCCAGTCTCGTAAGTTGCTAGTTTATTTATGTTATCATTGGCTTGGGCTGCATTGCATATGTTAGAGCATTCTAACTGAGTCTAGAAGGTACTGACTGAGTGAGGCTTAGAGCCTAGTTTGAGACAGTTATGAGGTCGGACTGCACACCGCAATGATTCTGAAATCATGCCCCCGTTGGCTTGATATAGCGCTTGGGCTGAAAGGAGCCCCTCCGGAGTCTATAAACCCCCAGTGAGCTCACAAATATTCCGGAGATGGATTTCTCCGTGGTTGTTATGTTCTGGAGATGGATTTCTCCGTGGTTGTTATGTTCTGGAGATGGATTTCTCCGTGGTTGTTATGTTCCGGAGATGGATTTCTCCGTGGTTGTTATGTTCCGGAGATGGATTTCTCCGTGGTTGTTATGTTCCGGAGATGGATTTCTCCGTGGTTGTTATGTTCCGGAGATGGATTTCTCCGTGGTTGTTATGTTCCGGAGATGGATTTCTCCGTGGTTGTTATGTTCCGGAGATGGATTTCTCTGTGGTTATTATGTTCCGGAGATGGATTTCTCCGTGGGGGCTGGATCAGCCGTTTTCCTCAGTACTTGGTGACTGTGTCACTCGTGTTTATGTAATATCCGGGATGGACTTCCCTGGGCCTAAAGGCCGTATTCTAGTACTGAGTGGACCACCTTGTGAGAGCTCGATTAATGAGTACACATCATTCATGATTCTATATGCTTTCATGCTAGTATGCAGGGTTACAGACATATCTTGATACACCGTATTTATTTCCTGATATATGACTGTCATGTCCAATTTATATAACGTTGTTTGAATTGTCGGAGGATTAGTCTGTCACTACCTCTCAGCCCGTAGTTTGGTTTCGGTACTACTGAGTTGGTGTACTCACGTTACCTCCTGCACCTTGTGTGCAAATACAGGTACAGCGGAATTTAGATCGGGTCAGGGATCACAACAGTTTCATCAGAGTTGATGAGGTAGCAGCTGGCGACCGTGATCTCGTCTCCTCTTTCCTTTCTACCTATCGTATTTATTTTCAGACTATGTTAGTCATTTCGTTTGATTTTATTTAGTATTATCAGCTCATGACTGTGTGACACTGGATCCAGGGTTAGTAGGGTTTGGTCTTTTAATTTCATAAACTGGTTTTATCCCAAAATACTGGATTTATTATTCTTATCATTGATTTCAGAATTTGTTAAAAAGGGGCATCTTATGGGAATTTGCATTTAGTTGGATAAAATGGGTGGCTTGCCTGATTCTACGACAGGCGCTTTCACGACTCCGGAAATGGGTCGTGACAAGTTGGTATCAGAGCGCTAGGTTAAATAGGTCTCACCAGTCATGAGCGGGTTTAGTAGAGTCTTGCGGATCGGTACAGAGACGTCTGTACTTATCTTCGAGAGGCTGCAGAACCTTTAGGAAAAACTTCACATTCTTGAATTCTTATCGTGCGTCCTTGATTCAACTTGAAATGTAACTCTTGAATTCCTTCCACGCGTTCGTATGCGCGCATGATCTCTCAGTATCAGATGTGCCTTGATGGCTTGTGATTCCATGATCGAGGGGCGAGATGTGATCCTTGTGAGTTTGATGCGGGGCCAGTCTGGAGGACTTGAGGTCGGATCTTTGCCTATGTCCTGAGCTCCGAGGTGCTGGTTGTGTGAGCCAGTGTTTTTGAACTTATATGTTCGGTAGTTCCCTATTAGTGGGAGTGTCGGTTGGATGACTATGTGATGAGTATGTTAGTACTGCGAGAAGTATCCATATGATTCGGAAGCGGCGAGAGGGGTCTGCTGGATGATAGAAGAACTATTAGGTGCTTGAATTCCATCGTGATTTGAGGTATAGCCCTGAGTTATGGGTGTGTGAAGGATCTTTTCATGTTTTCAAGTTGAGAGTGAAGTAAATTTTATGTTGCGGTACGAGTTCAGACTCAGGAAGACTAAGTGACTGCGTACAGTTTATGATGGTGGAAGGTATACAGAAATGTTACCTCAAGTCTTTAATCCGGGGTATTATACCCAGAGTCGATCCCACATGGAATTTACGTATCACTCAAGTCCTTAGAATACGCAACTTTTACTCAATCAATTCTCTCAAGACTTTTTAATATAACTTGGTGATGTTTTACTAATTCTACTGACAATAATAATAACTAGCAATTACTAACAATGTGTTGTAAACAATTATGATAAAGGTCTAAGGTTATGGTTTCCCCCGTTGGTGAACTTACTTATCGGATACTTCATATAGCTTGATTAGTTGTCTCTATCAATCATGAACACTCTATCTACCATAAATCTCTCTCAAGTAATTATGATAATTTACTAGACGCACTCTCTCAAGTTACGCTAGCTAGATTGCATTACAGTTCACTT
>ML416050.1:0-26179 GCA_005239525.1 Nicotiana knightiana | reverse complement strand
ATCCCCAACGGGTTCTACCAAAACCCTAGATTAAAGAATTTAGCTACTCATGTTCATAAGAATCAAACCCAAAAGAAATTGCATAATTGAACTACAAAGTAATGAATAAAAGATGTAAAAATCAATGTTTTGTCACTTCAATGGTTTTCTCTCTTCGAATCCTTTGTATGCCTTCTAAATCTCCTCAAGTTTGTTTTGGGGGTCTATTTATATGTTTAGGACAAACCCTAAACGTGTAGGAGACTTCTATTCCAACCGGGAAACACTTAAACTCGTCAAAACTCGGAATTGACCAAACCTGGGACCCCGGGAGTTTTGGCTCAAACCCCCCCTTAAGGCCAGGGCAGGCCTGGCGTTTGGGCTCTAAGGCCACCCTCGCCAGGGGCTGCCTGGCTTTAGGGGCCAATCGCCCCCCTAACGTTACGGGCTGCCTGGCTTTAGGGGGCAAACGCCCTGCTATCGCCCGGGTGTTTCCTCTTCGACCCTTAAGCGTATTTTCGACGTATTTGCATCCGTTTAGCTCCGTTTCCATCTCCATTTCACCTACACATGAAATAAACTCCATTAAGCACATAAAAAGTGTGTTTTTATCATTAACGCACATAAAATGTAAGGCATATAACATATTAAACCATGAATTCTAGCCTCGCATCAGTGGGTTTACGGGTCGTGACACAATATATATATATATATATATATATATATATATATATATATATATATATATATATATATATATATATATATATATATATGTGTGTGTGTGTGTGTGTGTGTGTGTATGTATATATGTATATGATTCTCATGAAACTATAGCTTTAAAGCATTTTGACAAATAGGTCATGTACACCTTTTAGGATCGTGTCTGGAATGTAATTTGGAGGTCCGTGGTAGAAATTAGGCTTGAATTGGCGAAATTGAAAATTTGGCGATTTTTGTTCAGCAGTGGAAATTTGATATTTGGGTTAAAATAGAATTCCTGAAGTCGGAATAGGATTGTAGTGTCATTTGCGACGTGTGTGCGAAATTTGAGGTTATTCGGACGTGGTTTGGTAAGTTTCAGTGTCGTTTGCGGAATTTGGAAGTTTAGAAGTTCTTTGGCTTGAATCCGAGGTTAAAACTATCACACCTCCTTTTTCACTGGTAAGGGTGGGATAAGGGAGTTTTTTCAATTAAAGTGACATTACTCGAATTTGGGATTTATTTATTTATTTTCAGAGTCGCCACCCGGATTTTTTTTACGGTGTTCCGGGACACCATTTATTTATTGAAATCCCAAACGGAGGAAATTTTTGAATCTGTTTAAAAATGTAGGCGAACCAGAAATCCGGGTAAGGAATTATGTTAACTCGGGAGAAGGTGTTAGGCACTCCTGGATTCCTTAGTTGTAGCACGGTCGTTTAACAATTAATATTTTTCCTAAATTATCTGTCTATTTACATATTATAAACCTATTGTGCATTTTAACCTTTTTTGTTTTTTACTTTTAGCCGCTTTTAATATTTATGGATTATTCTTAAACAAGTCATGATGACGTGCACTTGTCCTTTTTGGACACATTGTAAACGCGCCACATGAAATGTACCCGCAATTTACAACGTGTGATTTTAATTATAGTTTGGAGTTGTGGTCGGGCAGCATGAGTTGCAAACCTGGGTGTAGATTATGTAATCATGACTATGGTCACGATGAGTTAATTGCTTATTTGAAGCAAAACTATTATTTTTCATAAGTTCTGTCTTTTCCTAAATTATTTGTACTATTAGTCTAAAAGGTATTTTGGACTACAAAGTATAAGTTTTGTTCAAGGTCTTCTAAGATAACATTTACTTAGTCTAAAGAGGAAGATTTGGGTCATTGCTAAATCTGACCTAATTTCGCTATTAGCATATTAGGCCAGCCCTATGTATAACTATTATGAAGAGAGGGTATACAATCCAGCTAAAATATACTAAATGAAGAAATTTAAATGAACAAGATGAAAACATTGATTTATTCGAACATATTTCGATCTGCAGTTCTGAAAGGACAATAGGAAAACTCATTAGCAAATTGAACACTCGATTTTTAGTTGACATATAGAAACTATATTTTAAGAAGTTGTACAAACATTGCGTAAACCCAATAAAAATGAAAAAATACCCAATTTATATTTAAATTTGTTAAAGCCAAATTTCAACTAACCATTCACAAAACTATGTCAATTCCACATTGTATCGGAGCTTTCAATTTAGATCACATCAAATTTGTACTAAGAATATTTCAATCATTAGAGTTAGAAGGTCGGAGTATCTACAATGAGTGGACATAGAGCACGTGAGAGAATAGAAACATACAGTTTTGATTCAGACGACAAGCTTGGTTTTCACAGGGGACGATGAGGAGCTTGGCGGCAGTTTTTTTTTACTTCAAATTTGCATACCATAGCTTAGAAACAACTTGTAAATTATTCTTGGCACTCCCTTTTTTTGCAGTGAAATTACGGATCTAACTCAAACATTACATGAGATAATCCACCAACACAACAACACCCGCAAATTTCAGCAAATTTCTCAGCATCACTAGTTCAAGCTTGCACTCGACAGCGACAATACAGCTTAAAATTTTCCAAATGAAACTGAAATGGAAGGCTAAAGCTCGAAGTGCTCAACAAAATACTCAACAACAGCGGAAACAGCGATTCCGTCCAATATAATAGCAGGAGCTAAAAATAATTTGGCCTTCAATTCATGCAATATAGATTTATCTGTAACATGTTTATGTGTACAACAAGTCAATACAGTAGAAAATCAAGGAAAAAAATGGAACCAAATAAAGGTGAAAGAGCTGGAACAGAGCTCAGCAAACAGAATCAGTGACGAAAATCCATGGCTCAAAACAAATTTTGGAAAACCCAAAAAGAAAGGAAAATTCTGAAATCAGTTTTGTTCAAATCCCGTTGAAAATTCCAGTTTCCTCACTTCTCTTGTTTCACCCATTTCGTGTGTGTGCTTCTGTTTTTTTTCTTTTATCATTTTTTATTTTTATTTTTTAGTGAGGTCAGAGATAGGATGGTCGCCGTTTATGGCATTTTCCGGCCAGATCTGAAAGCTGCAACGAATCCCATCATTTCTCATTCCATTCTCATTGGCATACAAAGATTGAGAAAAATCGGAGCCACAAGAGATTAGAAAATATATTGGACCAGTGGAAGTTAAAGTCGCTAGAGTTTAATCTTCCGGCCAGATCTTTCTGTTTCCCGGCGGTGGTAGCTACTAGAGAGGGAGGGGATGCGATGGCTAAATGGGTGAGAGAGGTTAATCGTCTCCGCTCTCTTAGAGAGGGGGAAAAGACAGAGATGGTAGAAGGGGAGTCAGGGTCCGAACGGCGCTGGGATGGGGGAGGGGGGGTTCTCTTATTCTAAATTTGGTCTAGGTTTGTTTTAACAGGGGGAAAACGGGTCGGGCAGGCGGGTCGCGGGTTCTGGACTATTTTCTCTTGGGCTAGGCAAAATTGGTGTAAAAATGCAGTTCAAAATCTAACATGTTATGAATCAAGATTCGAACATTTTTTTATGAATTTTTTTATTTTAAAATGTTAAACATGCATGAAATGCAACTGAATAAAGCAAAATTCCTAAAATTCATTAAAATTATTTTTTGATTATTTTTTAGGAGTAATTTTCATGCAGGGCAAAAATTGGGTGCTCACAGCTGCCCCTCTTTGCTCGAGAACATGAAGAGTTTTCGGGCAAAGAGAAAGTGAGCAAGTACGAGCAATTTTTGCCCGTTTGGTACTCCATTTGGAAGGATTTTGAAAAAAGTTTGACCGAACCTTGCTTCGGAGGTTGCCTACATATCCTTGGCTATAATGGAATCAGATCAGTGTAGTTCTGGAAGTTTTGGTAGTTGGGAATACCAGGAAGCTGTGATTTCACTGCTGTTATTGCTGCTTACTGCTTGTCGAGCTTCTTATTACACTAAAATAAAAATGAAAAAGACTAAACTAAACCTATCAACTACGAGTTACAATATTCCTATCTATGAGTCTTCTGAAGCTTGGTCTTGAGTCTTGGCTGCTTCTTTATACAAACTCCAATCTGAATCTTGATGCTTGTTAATTGTAGGTGCTGGTTCAATCTCCTTTAGCTTTTTTGGATCAAGAAGGGACATGCATAGCTTGTGACTTCAATCTGTCTTGAGCAGTCCACATTTTTTCTGCTTCTGTACTTTGGGTTCAACTCTTTTCTTTTTTTCTTCTTTTCCTTTACTCTGATTTGAGACTTCTTATTTTGGTCGTCTCGAACCATGTGCCTCGAGGTATAACCTGCTCAGGCATCAAAACAAACAAACAAAATTTTTCTGCCCAGTTTTCGCTAGGAAAATTTCGTGAGTTATTGTAACATAACTCTATACTACTTCATTATTTAAAGCAATAAAAAGGCAAGAATGCTATTCCCGGAGTGAATGTAGACTAGGGGTGGATACCCTATGTCTAAAAGTAAAATCAACTAGGGATTGGAGACCCTATGTTGGAAAAGATCGACAGGTTATGCTGTCGTCAGGAAAAGATCACCAGGTTATGCCGGTGTCAGGAAAAGATCAATAGGTTATGCTGTTGTCAGGAAAAGGAACACCAGGTTATGCTGGGGTCAGGAAAAGATCAACAGTTTATGCTGTTGTCAGGAAAAGATCAACAGGTTATGTTAGCGCTAGGAAAAAGACCAACAGGTTATGCTGTTGTCGGGGAAGGATCAACAGGTTATGCTGTTGCCAGGGAAGGATCAACAGGTTATGCTGTTTCCATAAAAAGATCACTAGGTTATGCCGGTGTCAGAAAAAGATCACCAGATTATGCTGGTGTCGGGAAAATATCACCAGGTTATGCTGGTGTCGGGAAAAGATCAACAGTTTGTGATGTTGTGAGGAAAGGATCACCAGGTTCTGCTGGCGTCGAGAAAAGATCACTAGGTTATGCTGGCGTTTGGGGAAGGATCAACATATTATGATGTTGTCAAGAAAAGATCACCAGGTTATGTTGGTGTCGGGAAAAGATCAACAGGTTATGCTGTTGTCTGGAAAAGATCACTAGGTTATGTTGGTGTCGAAAGAAAACAACATGTTATGTTGTTGTCTAGGAAAGATCACCAGGTTATGCTAGTGTATGGAAAAGGTCAACAGGTTATGTTGTTGCCAGGAAAAAATCACCAGGTTATGCTAGTGTCGGAACAGGTCAACAGGTTATGCTGTTGCCAGGAAAAGAGATCACCAGGTTATGCTGGTGTCTGGAAAAGGTCAACAAGTTATGATGTTGCTAGGAAAAGAGATCACTAGGTTGTGCTGGTGTTTGGAAAAGATCAATAGGTTATGATGTTGTCAAGGAAAGATCACCAGGTTATGCTGGTGTCTGGTGAGGAGTGGGGCCCTATGTTGGAAAAATCATCGGGTTACGCCGACATCAACTAGGGATTGGGATCCTAAGTTGGAAAAATCATCGGGTTATGCCG
Organism: Nicotiana knightiana; assembly: GCA_005239525.1. Classification (NCBI taxonomy): domain Eukaryota; kingdom Viridiplantae; phylum Streptophyta; class Magnoliopsida; order Solanales; family Solanaceae; genus Nicotiana; species Nicotiana knightiana. The sequence continues at coordinate 20,694 of ML416050.1, read as the reverse complement.
GCATCAACTAGGGAGTTGGACCCTATGTTAGCATCAACTAAGGAATGGGATATCCTAGGTTGGAACAGGTTTAGCTAGGGATTGGGAGCCCTATACTACTTTGGGTTTGAATTGTTTTCAACATCATTTTTCTTCTTTTTCTCCTTCTTTTTCATTTTATTTCAAAGAATGAGTGAATGCGGGAAAGAAATTTTGGAGGAAACTTCCCTTTTTTGAGTCATTACCGTAGAGCTCCTTCTAGCCCTTACGAAATTTCTTTTGGTTGCACCTGCTTCTTGCAAGGTTGCTTTCGAGTTGTACCTGTTTCCTATTTTCAAACAAAGAACAATTTGTTAGTTTGAAACAGTGGTTGGTTTTGCAGCCTTGATTTTCAACTGCTTGATCCCAGCTCTTTTGACGAAGATCTCAACCGCTTGCTTGCTTGCTGGGGATTGGGTTTCATTTCTAAACCTGGGGACCCTGGCTTCTAGATTTTACCATGGATATCGGTCACGTGGGACCAACCATTTTGACTTTATTTTGCCTTTATAGGCCTTTAACTTGCTTTTTCTTTTGGATTTCTGGAGTATCGGGGAAATTTTGGCCCATCCAATTCTGCTGCAACGATTAGTCGCGTGGGACTTAACCTTTCTAACTTTACTTCGCCTTTATTGGCCTTTCATTTCAGCTTCAGAACATTTGGAGTATTTTGGCTTTTCAAACTTTGCCGAGATGGTTAGCCACGTGGGACTCAACCTTTCAATTTCATTCTCCTTTATAGGAAATTCAATTTGATTTTCTCCTTTCAAGGGTTTTGAGTTTGAAACATCGACCGCTATGGCCAGTTGAGGTCGACCTGATGCCCCTGACAAGGCTGGGTGCCTTTTTGAATTCTAGCCCGTATCAAATGAGAACTCTGTAAATCAATCTTGCCATCCTTTCTTTGCCTTAGTTTCGGAATAGATTTAGATCGAAAGGGATTCAAAAGAAAATAAATGATAGAATGGACAATGAATTTAAGCAAGAGGTATCTCTTTCGGGGAAAGGAAAGAAGGACTTATCTGGAGTGCATGCAGACTTCAATAAACATGACACGCCTTTTGGACTGGATGCCTGATCCGTGTAAACCATCCGACTCTCATAAATTCATCACAACTATTACCTCGAGATTGAGAAACCTTGCCCAGAATGTGTCCATGTCAATGATCCATTATCCTTTTCGATCAGTGGCGCCCTTTGCGGGTTTTCTCCAACTAACCTATCTCATTTCTCTTCTCACCATCGCCTTCTAGTGCTCTTTGTGATTATTCACTAACAAGACTCTCTCATATTCAATTTCTATGCTCACCACCGCCTCACGGTGCCCGTGTTGGTTTTCACCGATAATACTTTCTCTTTTTAATTTCTCTCCTTACCGTTGCCTCACGGTGCCCATGTGGGTTTTCACCGATAAGACTCTCATTTTAATTTCTCATTTGCTTGTATCAGATCCAAACAACCGTATCCACCAATTTTAGACATCTTTGCCGATTGATCGGAAGGACTTGAGCAGGGTTTTGGTGATAAGAATTTGTATTGAATTACAACTTTGGAACCTTTCAGGCGAAACATTGCCGATCATATCATGACATCTGCCCCAGCTTAAATTCTTGGGGAAGGTGTGACTGAACCCCAGTAAGAGGTTGCCTACGTATCCTTTAAGAATCAAGTCAAACGTAGTTCAGGGAAACTTTTGTTTTTGTTTTTGATATTTTGTTTTGTTTATCCACTGTTTTGTTTTGTTTTCTCTTTCTTTTGCTTTCCTTGTATTCTTTTTTTTCATTTCATCATTTTTTTTGCTTCTTTTTTCTTTCTTTTTTTCATTTTTCAATTAATCATTTTTTTTTGTTTTCCAATAACACTTTCGGGTTCCAAAGAGGGTAATCAAAGGAAGGTAACCAGCCCAAAGGTTTTGCAAAAAGGTTAATGGTGTTTGGGTAGCGAGAATGAAAGCCTTCGTTATCCCAACCGGAGAACATTTGAAAATATATGGGGGATCGAACATAGTACCTTTTGATTGCACCTGCGTTGACAGTTGTTTCGGGGACATTTTCTTCGAGCCCTAAGTACAACGCACTATTTTGGCAGCACTCCGGTTGCAATGCATGGACCTTTCCAATCTGAACCAATTTTCCTTCGGTTGTTTTGATTCATTATTTTATTTCCTTGACCTAACTTCATTTGCATTCTGATTCTTGATTCATTATTTTGAATTCTGACAGTGTTTTAGGATCTTTTGACTGCACATATGCTGACAGTTGTTTCAGAGACATTTTCTTTGATGTATCCCAAGTACAAATGCACTCTTTTGGCAGTACTCTTGTAGTAATGATGGACCTTTCCAACCAATTTTCCTTTGGCTTTTCCAATCCATTGTTTTGTTTCCCTAACCTAACTTCATTTGTATTCCGATTCTTGATTCACTGTTTTGAAGTCTGGCAGTATTTTAGGATGCGGGCATGAAGTCCGCAAGCATGTCATGTTATTGAAATCTGCATTTAAATAGAACTAAAAGTAGAGTAAGAAAAGAGACAAGATTAAAAAAAGAGACATTCTTGGAAAATGAAATATTAATTCCACATGATTTTTTATTTTTTATTTTTTTTTATTTTTTTGAAGTTTGAAGATAGAAGGGTTTACATCGGAAAGTAAGACAATAAAGTAAAGCATCCGGATCACATTTTAAGATAATCCGGATGCAGAAAGGATAACAAGACTGACTACCGAGACTCGCATCTGATGGGGGGGACTTTCAGGCTTGGCGACTGTTTTTTGGCTTTTCTTCTGTCTCGGCAATGGCTGCAATGGATTTCAGAGCCGGATCAAATTCTTCATCTTCACAAATCATTCCGACTACTGGCCTAGTGTGAGCAGGCAGGGGATTGTTCATCACATTAGGGTCTTCTTCATCCCTAAGCACTATTGCTTGGACTTCGATGAGGTATTCCACTGCTCTTTTAAGAGTCCAACAATCTTCAGTGACATGCCTAACTTCTCCAGAGTGGTATTCACATCTAGCATCAGCCCGGTGCGAGGGGGACTCGGGTTCGGCCGGTTCAGGGCCACTGGCTGTAGCAGACCTGTCTTGACCAACTTTTAGAACAAGCTAGAGTATGATTCACCAATAGGGGTGAATTGATTCTTTCTGAAAGGTTCTCTGGGGCGAGGATTGTATTGGGAAACATTTGATTGGGGATTATATGGAGAATGGTAAGGATGGACATTTCTAGGAAGTGGAGCTCGGTTTTGGGTATAATTTTGTGGCCCCGTGTAAGATTGCACGTTCATCACCGCATATGGAGGCGGTGCCATGGCATAAGCAGCATCATCTTGATAGGGATCATAGTGTTGTGGGACCTTAGGAAGCATATATGGTTGGTTGAATGTCCTGCGAGTCCCCTTAGAACTCGAAGCCATCATGGCTTCTTCTTCTCTTTCGTTTCTGTTCATCAAACCCCTTGACCCATTTTGAACGGCCTATGATGCAGCCTTAAATGTAGTTTAACTCAAGATTCGGCCTTGTTTTCAAACCATTCTCGACCATCTCCCCAATTTTGATAGCCTCGGCGAATGGTCCAACCATAGCAGACATCATGTTCTGGAAGTAATCCGCTGCTTGGGCCTATAGGAAGACCGTAACCATTCTGCTTCGTTCATTGGAGGATTTACCCTGGCAGCTTGCTCATGCCATTTGGCAGCACATTCACGAAAGCTTTCCGCGGTTTTCTTTTTCAAATTAGACAAAGAGTTCTTGTCAGGAGAGATGTCCACATTATACTAGAATTGGCGGACAAAGTCTCGGGCCAAAATCGTTCCACACATGCCAATGGGTAGTTTCTTGCTCCATATACCATTTATATGTGATTCCGGCGAGGCTTTCTCCGAAATAGGCCATTAGCAACTCATCTTTTCCACCAGCACCCCTCAGCTGGTTACAATATCGTTTCAAGTGAGCGATCGGGTCTCCGTGCCCGTCATATTTTTCAAACTTTGGCATCTTGAAACCAACTGGCAAGTGAACATGTGGGAACATGCATAAATCGGAGTAGGAGACACTCTTCTGACCACTCAAACCCTGCATGTTTTTTAAGATTTGCTCTAGGCTTCTAATCTTCCGAGCCATTTCTTCCTGCTCGTGATTCCTCATTATTCTTTCCTGACCCATGGGAGACCCATATTGCGGGTGTTTAGGGTAAATGTTTGGTGGAGACTGGTGGTAAAGCCAACATTGTTGGATGTGCCCTTGAATCCGGCACCAAGGGTGATCCACAGAAGGCACTCTGGAGCCATTAGACGACATTAGAGGGTGCCCAAATAGGAAGAGTGGGTTGGGCACAAGGATATTGGAAAGCCCATCTGAACTGGGGATCAACTCAGGTAAACCAGGGATTACACTTGGTGGTTCCCTACCGTTAGACCAGGCGTCCCACATTTCCAATATGCGGCGACGCAACATTCTATTTTCTTCAGTAGTCGCTGATTCAGGCTGCGGAATAGCCAATGCTGGGTTATGCTCAGGACCGATGATTGGAAGATTGGTTGTGAAGGCCATTTTTACCTTTGGATCTTGTGAAGGATGAAAAATCGGACTACCAACAAAACCAACCACCTAAATATGACCTGTCTTATTTGCAGACACAACAACCTGGTTAGTTTGAGACATTTAACATATAGGAAATCGCATTTTAGGGATGCAATGCACCTAACAGTTAAACGCTTCTACCATGTGTTTGAACGGTTGCGTGTTTCTTCCCGGTCTTTAAGTATCCCTTTCAAATTTTGTCTCTCCCTCTTTTTTTTTTTTTTGAATTTTTCATATCTCGATTTCTTTTTCTTTCTCTTTTTGTTATTTTCGCTCTTTGTTTTTCTCAGTTATTTTTGTCACTCTTTCTTCTTCTTTTTTTACTTTCTTTTCTCTTTTTTTTTTTAGTTTTTAATGGCTATGATCGAATCCTATGGAGATTTCCTACGTATCATGACGCCGCATGAATTAGATCTTGCATAGTTCGGGAAGACTACGAATGGAGTAAATAAGCTAACTTTGTCTTTTATATTTATTTATTTACTCTTATAAAACTCAGACATATTTTTTTTCGAATTTTCTGAAGGAATGTCTTTAAAAGGAGAAAGAAAATATTGTTAGCTCTTTTTTTTTTTTTTTTGATTTTTTTCGAAATGTTTGAATAAAGACTTCTAAAGAAGCAATAAAATATTTTGTTGGAATTTTGATTGTTTTTTTCTTTCTGAATTTTGAGTTTTTTGGGAAAAATACTTCAAGATAAAGAAAACCTGTATTTTGAATTTTGATTTTTCATTGATTTTTTTTTGAATTTTTATTGATTTTATTTTTTTTAATGAAATACTTCTAAAAATTCTTTTACTTTTAATTTGAACTTTGGGAATTTCAAAAATAAGAAAAAAATATTTTTTTTTAATTTCCAATCGCTTTGTCTCTTTTTTTTTATTTAAGAAAAAAGAAAATAACTTTTTGGATTTTGATTGTTGCCCCTAAATTTTCGAAAGAGGGACATTAAAGAAAGATTATCTAAAGGAGAAAAAGAATAACTTTTCTTTTGATTTTCGTTTCTGACATCTTTTTTTTTTTTTTACTTTTTGGAAGAAAGACTGCCAAATAATAAAGAGAATATCTTTTTGGATTCTTTTTTTTTTTGTTGTACTTTTGAGAAAACGACTTCTAAAAGGTAAAGAAAAATGTTTGTTTTTGTTTTTTCGGACTTTGAATGGATTTTCTTCATTTTAATTATTTGAAGACTTCTACAAAGAAAATATTTCAATTATTCTGAAAATATCTTTGGACTTCAACTTTTCAATTTTTAATGACATTTGCGAAAGAAGTTTTCTAAAGAAGAAAAGGAATTTTTTTTTCATTTTGTTTTATGATCTTTTTTTATTTTTAGGAAAAATATTTCTGAAAAAGGGAAAAATATTTTTTGGATTTTATTGATTATTTCACTTTTCTTTTTGTTTGTTTTTGAATGAAAAACTTCAAAGAAGGAAAATATTTTTGGTTTTTTATTTATTTATTTTTTAAAAATCTCTTCTCTTTTGCTTTTAATTTGTTTGGGATTTCAGGAAGGAATTAAAGGGAAATATTTTTTTGGATTTTTAAAAATTAGGGTCGGTACCGATGAGGTTTGACTAGGCATCCCATATCCAGTGAGAATCAGACCCGCGTAGTTCGGTTAACTTTGACAGAACTGGGGAAACATGACTTTTTGAAAACATTCACTTATTTTATTTCTTTTTTTTTGACAAAGTTTCGAAGCATTTTCAAATATCTCGATTTTCAAAATCGGATAAATTTTCTATCCTACCTCACTCTTGGTTTTTCTATTATTTCTTTTTTTAGCTGGTCAACAAACAAGCCGAAACAAAGAATGTACACATAGCAAGTAAGATGCATCAAGATGGTCTTTATTTTGGGTTCACCTGTCCTAGACGGACCCAACCCCTGTGTTGAGTCTCCTAAATCAAATGCACGTGATGCAAATAAGCATTCCTACTAGGGATCCAGTATGAGGTTGTGTCATCCTAAGTTTAAATCCTGGGGTTTTGTTCTAGACCAGGCTTACCCGAACGGACAGCTCGAGCCGAGGGGGGAAGCGTACCGGGAATACAGAAGCTTCACCGGCTTTGCAACTTGTCCGAACCTCGTTCTAAAATTTGGATATAACTCTAACAGAAAAGAAGTCAGATGAAGTGCACACTTCCTAGATTCTAAAATCGAATTCTGAACCCTGAATCAACGAATCTGGGTCCTTATCCCCAGCAGAGTCGCCAGAGCTGTCACACCTCCTTTTTCACCGGTAAGGGTGGGATAAGGGAGTTTGTCCAATTAAAGTGACATTATTCGAATTTGGGATTTATTTATTTATTTTCAGAGTTGCCATCCGAATTTTTTTACGGTGTTCCGGGACACCATTTATTTATGAAATCCAAAACCGAGGAAATTTTTGACTATGTTTAAAAATGTCTGCGAACCAGAAATTCGGGTAAGGAATTCTATTAACCTGGGAGAATGTGTTAGGCACTCTCGAATTCCGTGGTTCTAGCACGATCGTTTAACCATTAATATTTGGCCTAAATTATCTGATTATTTACATATTTTAAACATATTGTGCATTTTAGCCTTTTTTTTAACTTTTAGCCGCTTTTAATATTTATGGTTTATTCTGAAACAAGTCACGATGGCGTAGAATTGTCATTTTTGGACCATTGTAAACGCGCCACATGAAATGCACCTGCAATTTACAACGTGTAATTTTAATTATAGTTTGGAGTTGTGGTCAGGTAGCATGAGTTGCAAACCCGAGTGTGGATTACAAAATCATGACTATGATCACGGTTGATTTAATTGCTTACGTGAAGAAAAACTATTATTTTTTATAAGTTCTTTGTCCTTTCCTAAATTGTTTATAGTATTAGTCTAAAAGGTATTTTGGACTACAAAGTATAAGTTTTGTTCAAGGTCTTCTAAGATAACATTTACTTAGTCTAAAGAGGAGGATTTGATCCATTGCTAAATCTTGCCCAATTTTACGATTAGCTTATTGGGCCAGCCCTATGTTTAACTATTGTGAAGAGAGGGTATACAATCCAGCTAAAATATACTAAATGAAGGAATTTAAATACACAAAATGAAAACATTGATTTATTCGAATATATTTCGATCTACAGTTCTGAAAGGACAATAGGAAAACTCATTAGCAAATTTGAACACTCGTTTTTAGTTGACATAGAGAAACTGTATTTTAAGAGGCTGTTTCTTAAGAGGTTGTACCAAACATTGCGGAAACCCAATAAAAATGAGAAAATATCCGATTTAAATTTAAATTCGTTAAAGCCAAATTCCAACTAACCATTCACAAAACTATGTTCAATTCCACATTGTATCTGAGCTTTCAATTTAGACCACATCAAATTTGTACTAAGAATATTTCAATCATTAGAGTTAGAAGGTCGGAGTATCTACAATGAATGGACATAGAGCACGCGAGAGAATAGAAACATACAGTTTTGATTCAGCACGGGCAAAGTTCAACAAATTTCTCAACATCACTAGTTCAAGCTTGCACTCGACAGCGACAATACAACTTAAAATTATCCAAATGAAACTGAAATGGAAGGCTAAAGCTTTAAGTGCTCAACGGAATAATCAACAACAACGGAAACAACAGTTCCGTCCAATATAATAGCAGGAGCTAAAAATAATTTAGCCTTCAATTCATGCAGTATAGATTTACCTGTAACAGGTTTATGTCTACAACCATTAAAAACATCGGAAAATCAAGGAACAAAATGGAACCAAATAAAGGTAAATGAGCTGGAATAGAGCTCAGCAACCAGAATCAGTGACGAAAGCAAATCCATGGCTCAAAACCAATTTTGGAAAACCCAGAAAGAAAGGACAATTCTGAAATCAGCTTTGTTCAAATCTCGTTGAAAATTCCAGTTTCCTCACTTCTCTTGTTTCACCCATTTCGTGTGTGTGCTTCTACCTTTTTTTTTTCATTTTATTTTTATTTTTAGTCAGGTCAGAGATGGGGTGGTCGCTGTTTATGGAATTTTTCGGCCAAATCTGAAAGCCGCGACGAATCCCATCATTTCTCATTCCATTCTCATTGGTGTAACGACCCGACCGGTCGTTCCGTAGAATTTGCACTGTTATTTCTATTTCTGCTTGGTCATGCATTGTTTATACTGTTTATGATGTGTTGGAGTCGGATGGTTCGGGTTCGGAGTGGTTGTGGTGAGAATTGAGATACTTAGTCTCTTTAAGTAGCCTTATAGTTGGAAAAGTCAACTGGAAGTTGACTTCTTGGTAAACAACGTCAAAATACGGATTTTAGGGCTCGGATAGTTTCTTTAGGTGATTTGGAACTTAGGAGTGTGTTCGGAATGTAATTTCGATGTCCGGTGTAGAATTAGGCTTGAATTGGCGAAAGTTAGTTTTTGGCGATTTTCGGTCGGCAGTGGAAAATAGGCTACCGGGGTCGGAATGGAATTCCAGAAGTTAGAAAAGGTTCTTAATGTCATTTTGGATATGTGTGCAAATTTTCAGATCAATCGGAAGTGTTTTGGATGGTTTTGGCATCGTTGGTGGAATTTAGAAATTTCAAAGTTCATAGGCTTGAATTTGATGTGATTTCGGTATTTTTGCGTTGGTTTTGGTGTTTCGAGGGTTCGACTAAGTTTGAATGATGTTATGGGATATGTTGGTAGGTTTGGTTGAGGTCTGGGGGGGCCTTGGGTGTATTTCAGATGCTCAAACGGGGGCTTTTGGTCTTTGGGAGATTGTTGGTTTTCTGGTGTTTTAGGAGTAGTGATTTGTTCATTGCGATCGTGTGAGTTCATCCACGATCGCATAGAGTAAGTTGATGCCGGGAGGATTTTGTGAATCATGATTGCTAAGGTAGGAGTGAAATCGCGTAGTGTGAGCAGCCGTGGTCAGTGCGTTCGCGTGGGGGATCCTTGCGTTCACGTAGAGGAATGTAGGCATCGGGAGTTGGGTCGTATCTCTACGCGGTCGCGTGAAGCCAACCGCAATCGCGTAGGCTTGAGAAGAATGAGTAGTGCGATCGCGAGCCATCCCTACGATCGCGTAGAAGAGGTTTTTGGGTGTGTGTTTGTTAGTCTTCGCGATCGCGACTGAAAGTCCGCGATCGCGATGAAGAAAAGATTGGGTAGTGTTTAAATAGCCAATCTGCGAGCCTTCTTCATTTTTCCACCATTTTTGAACGAGATTGAAGCTTTTGTGGGGTTTTTTGAGGAAACCAAAGGGGAATCACTTGGAGGTAATATTCTTGACTTCATAACTCGTTTATATGTGATTAAAGGTCTAATTAGTGGTGAAAAATCAGTGCAAAATGGGTAATTAGGGCTTGAGATTAAGAGACCTTAAAATGGGTATTTAAGGGGTCAATTGAACTCCGATTTCAGTGTTCTTGATATTTACAGACTCGTGAAAGGATTTTTGGTGTAAATTTTATCGAGTCGTGGGCTCGGGGGTCGGGTTTGGCCAATTTCGGGAATTGTGCCTAATTGTGATATTTTTGGATTGGGTTTCATCTCCCTAGCATATTTTGATGTGATAAATCGAATTTTGATAGACTCGGAGCATTGAGCCGATTCAAGGGGCAAGAGTATTGCGAAGTAGCTTTTTGGACTGTTTTTTAGGTAAGTAACGATTGTAACTCTAAACCTGAGGGTATGAAACCCCGCTATCTTACATTGTTGTGGTAAATGAGGTGACGCACATGCTAGGTGAAGAGCGTGTGGGTGTCAACCTATAGGGATTGTGACTTGGTCCGTTCCGTAGAGACTATTAAGCCGCGTATTCGATTTGAAACCTTACAATATCCTGTATTTTAGAAATCTTCACTTGTTTATGGGTTGTAAGCCATTTTTGGGGCCTTGTGCCGACCTGTTAGACACATGGTAGGTGACGAGCGTGTGGGCGTGAACCTATAGGGATTGTAACACGGTTCGTCCCGTAGCGACTATTAAGCCGCATATTCGATTTGAAACCTTATGATATCCTGTATATTATAAATCTTCACTTGTTTATGGGCTGTAAGCCCTGTTTATTGCCTTGTGCTGACCTGTTAGACCTTCAGAGATACTTTTATACTATTCTCACATTATCCTGATAGAACATTTGTGAACTAAGTCATGTTTTCTACTTATTGTTATTTTCATTATTATTACACTATTTTGAAACTCTGAGTCGTATTTTGGGGCTGAGTCTCGTGAGTTGAGATGAGTGGGCCGAGTGGCTTGTGAGGATGAATGAGTGAGGCTAAGAGCCGAGTATGTGAGGATAGTTATAGATCAGGGTGCACGCCGCAACAATATACATTATATATGAATCGGGCTACACGTCGTAGCATATATAGATTTATTGGATCGGGCTACACGCTGCAACAATATAGTGCTTGGGCTGTCGGAGCCCCTCTGGGGTCTGTACACCCCTAGTGAGCACAGTCGACTATTATATGGATCGGGCTGCACGCCGCGTATTATATTTGGATCGGGTTGTGCGCCGCAGCAATATATGTATATATATACTGGATCGGGCTGCACGCCGCAACAATTGAGTGGATATTTGGTACTTGTTGAGTGAGCGTGCTTAGTGAGAGCATGGAATACTGGTAGTGGAGATATGAGTGACTGAGATACCTTGATATGAGCGATATTGGTCCTGAAAGGCGGATACATTTTGAATTTTACAGTTTTCTCACTCTTCTTTACACTGAGTTTTCCTAACAAAAGTTGAATTGTTGTTTTTACAAAATATAATTTATAAATTCTCGTCACTGCACTCGAGTTTTTTGTTACTTTGGTTACTTACTGAGTCGGCGTACTCACGTTACTCCCTGCACCCCTGTATGCAGATCCAGATACCAGACCATCTTGCTAGTGTCTTTTGACGTGCTTGGATTTTTTATCGAGGATCAAGGTAGCTGCTCAGCGTCCACAACTGACCTCCTTTCCTTTCCTATTCATGTACTTTGATGTTCTTTTTGGACTTGTATTAGTGACAAAGTTATACTTGGATACATTATATTATCATCTTCGATTCTCATGACAGTTGACTCTAGAGGTCTGGGTCGGTATTTGATTTGATCATTCAGATTATATTTTCTTGTTGAACTTATCTTAAATAGGTAATCTTATTCAGAATATAAGGAAATATTTATTATAAACGGGTAATTGTTGATCTCATTGTATTAAAGGGCTAGCCTAGTTCAACGATAGGCGCCATCACGGACCATAGTGATTTGGGGTCGTGACAAGTTGGTATCAAAGCTCTAGGTTGCATAGGACCCAACGGTCATGAGCAGGTTTAGTAGGGTCTTGTGGATCGGTATGGAGACGCCAGTACTTATCTTCGAGAGGGTACATAACTCTTAGGAAAATTCTCATTTCTTGAATTCTGTTGTTCCATTCTGTTGCTTTTGGAAATCTAAACTCTTCTTGTTTCATTCTCTCACAGATGGTGAGAACACACACTACTGATCAGGGTGACCAGACACCAACTAAACCAGCGAGAGGTCGAGGTTGCAGTCGAGGTCGTGGTAGAGGTAGGGGACCAGCCCGCATAGCAGCCGGGGCAGTACCAGTTGATCCCCCTACTATCCAGGATCAGGTTCCCTCCGCGGGTATTCCAGTGGTCCAGGCCCAAGCACCGAAAGTGCCCATTGTCATTTCGGGTCTTCAGGAGACCCTGGCTTAGATCTTGACAATATGTACTAGCTTGGCTCAGGAAGTTGCTGTGACTATTATTGTCGTTACATCTCAAGCCGGGAAAGGCACTCAGGCTCCAGCTGCCCGGACACCTGAGCTGGTTGTACACGGCCTTCAGACACCAGGGGCAGTTCCATCCCAGTTGGTTACTCTAGTTCATGACTATGTGGTCCCAGCTATGCCAGAGGATGAGCAATGCAGGCTGGAGAGGTTTAGTAGAATTCAACCTCCGATTGTCATCGGCGCAGAGGGCGAGGATGCCCAGGGTTTTCTAGATAAGTGTTAGAGGATAGTTCGTACTGCTGGGATTCTGAAGACCAGTGGGGTCTCATTTGCTATATTTCACTGGTGCTTCTTTCACTTGGTGGGAGTATTTTGAGAGGCGTAAGCCTATTGGTTTAGCACCCCTCACCTGGCAGCAGTTCTCCACTATCTTCTTGGAGAAGTATGTTCCTCGGATTCATCGGGAGGAGCATCGTAGGAAGTTTGAGTAGCTGCGTCAGGGAGAGCTATCAGTTACACAGTATGAGATGCGGTTTTCTGAGTTGGCTCGTCATGCTACTGATTTAGTCCCTACTGATAGGGAGAATATAACAAGGTTTGTGGATGGCCTCTCTTACCAGCTCCGTATTTTGATGACTACGGAGAGAGTATCTGGTGCTACCTTCGAGCAAGTTGTTGATATTGCTCGTGATATTGAGTTTGTTCGTTGCCAGGAGCGAGAGGAGAGGGAGGACAAGAGGCCTCATGGTTCTGGTAGTTTCAGTGGTGCCCCTTCCAGAGGACAATTTCAGCATAGTAGAGGTCACCCATCAAGACCTCCTTACCCAGTTCGTCCAGCTTATAGAGGCACATCATCGGGGCATGGTCACCGCAGTTCTTATCCAGGCCGTTCATCTTTCAGTGCCCTCCCTGCTCAGAGTTCATCTCGGGAAATGTCTATTCAGGGTTCCTCGATGCAGGGTTGTTCGAGTGGTTATTCTGGTTCCAGGGGTTCCCTTCAGTCCCCGTCTCCTGCACCGAGGAGTTGCTATCAGTGTGGAGAGTTCGGGCATATGAGGAGCCATTGCCCTCATTTCATTTGAGGTCCATCTCAGTCTAGGAGCCACCCTTCGACATTAGCTCCAGTCACTTCACCACCCACCTAGGCAACAAGGGGTGGTGGTCAGTCAGCTAGAGGCCGCCCTAGAGGGGGAGGTCGAGCAGGTGGACGTCAGTCGCGTATCTATGCACTTCCAGCTAGGTTTGATGTTATGGCCTCCAATGCGGTGATCACATGTTTTATCTCAGTCTGTCACACGGATGCTTTGTCTTTATTTGACCCTGGTTCCACCTACTCTTATGTTTTGTCATATTTTGCCCACTTTCTGGGTATGTCCTGTGAGTCTCTAGTTACGTCTATTCATGTGTCGATTCCGGTGGGCGATACTATTGTTGTAGACCGTGTGTATCGGTCGTGTGTGATATATATTGGGGGTATGGAGAACCGAGTGGACCTATTGTTACTCAGCATGGTTGGGTTTGATGTGATACTGGGCTTGGATTGGCTATCTACTTGTCTTGCTATTCTTGATTGTCACGCTAAGACTGTGACCTTGGCTATGCCTGGAGTTTCGAGGCTTGTGCCTAGGGTTCTTCTGAGTATGTGCCTAGCAGGGTGATTTCTTACTTGAAGGCTCAGCGTATTGTTGAGAAGGGATGTTTATCTTATCTGGCTTTTGTGAGGGATGTTAGTGGTGAGACTCCTAATGTCGATTTTGTTCCTGTGGTCCGTGATTCTCCGAACGTGTTCCCTGCAGACCTGCCAAGCATGCCACCTGACAGGGACATAGATTTTGGTATTGATCTGGTGCTAGGCACTCAGCCTATTTCTACTCCACCTTACTGTATAGCACCATCAGAGTTGAAGGAATTAAAAGAACAGCTTCAGGAACTCCTAGGTAAGGGGTTCATTCGGCCTATTGTGTCACATTGGGGTGCACAGGTGTTGTTTGTGAAGAAGAAGGATGGTTCTATGCGCATGTGTATTGACTATCGGCAGCTGAACAAGGTTACGGTGAAGAACTGGTATCCTTTGCCTCGTATTGATGATTTTTTCAACCAGCTTCAGGGGGCCAGAGTGTGCTTTAAGATTGATTTGAGATCCGGGTATCATCAGCTGAAAATTTGGGACTTTGACATCCCGAAGACTGCTTTCAGGACCAGATATGGTCATTATGAGTTTCTTGTTATGTCATTTGGGCTGACCAATGCCCCAACCGCGTTCATGCATTTGATGAAAAATGTGTTTCAGCCGTATCTGGATTTCTTTTGTCATAGTGTTCATTGATGAGATCCTACTATATTCTCGTAGCCAGGAGGAGCATGCTCAGCATTTGAGTGTTGTATTGCAGAGGTTGAGAGAGGAGAAGCTTTATGCAAAGTTCTCCAAGTGTGAGTTTTGGCTTGGTTCAATAGTTTTCTTTGGCACGTGGTGTCCAGTGAGGGTATTCAGGTTGATCCGAAGAAGATTGAGGCGGTGTAGAGTTGGCCCAGACCGTCTTCAGCTACAGATATTAGGAGTTTCCTTGGTTTGGCGGGGTATTACCGTCTCTTTGTGGAGGGGTTTTCTTCTATTGCTTTACCCTTGACCAGATTGGCCCAGAAGGGTGCTCCATTCAGATGGTCCGACGAGTGTGAGGAGAGCTTTCAGAAGCTCAAGGAAGCATTGACAACAACTCCGGTATTGGTTTTGCCTACTGGTTCGGGTTCTTATACAGTCTACTGTGATGCTTCTAGACTTGGCTTGGGAGCAATATTAATGTAAGACGGTAGGGTGATTGCCTACGCGTCTAGACAGTTCTTATACAGTGCACGATCTTGAGTTAGCTGCCATTGTCCATGCATTGAAGATTTGACGCCATTATTTATATGGAGTGCAATGTGAGATTTTCACCGATCATCATAGTAGTATCTGCTGAAGGAGAAGGACTTGATTTTGCGTCAGAGAAGATGGTTGGAGCTTCTCAAGGATTATGACCTTACTATTCTATATCATCCGGGGAAGGCCAATCTAGTGGCCGATGCCTTGAGTTGCAGAGCAGAGAGTTTGGGAAGTCAAGCCTACCTTTCAGCAGCAGAGTGACCTTTAGCACTTGATGTTCAGGTCTTGGCGGGTCATTTGGTGAGATTGGATTTGTTAGAGCCCCCACGGGTATTGGCTTATGTAGCCTCCAGGTCTTCTCTTTATGATCAGATTAGAGCACGCCAATATGATGACTGGCACTTGGTAGTTCATCAGGACAGGGTCCGTCGAGGTGATGCCAGGGTTGTGACTATTGGTGATGACGGGGTTATGATGATGCATGGCCGTATTTGTGTGCCCAATGTGGATGGGCTTCGAGAGTTGATACTAGCAGAGGCCCATAACTCGTGGTATTCCATCCATCTGGGTGTCGCGAAGATGTACCAGGATCTGAGATAGCAGTATTGGTGGCGGCAGATGAAGAGAGATATTGTCGAGTATGTAGCCCGGTGTCTCAACTGCCAGGAGGTCAAGTATGAGCACCAGAGTCTAGGTGGATTACTTTAGTGGTTAGATATTCTGGAGTGGAAGTGGGAGCGGATCACCATGGACTTTGTAGTTGGGCCCCCTATGGACTTCGAGGAGATTTGATGCTATTTGGGTCATTGTGGATCGGCTGACCAAGTCCGTGCACTTCATTCCTGTTGGTACTACTTATTCTTCGGAGCGGTTAGCTGAGATCTACATCACGGAGATTGTCCGATTGCATGGGGTTCCAGTTTCTATCATTTTGATAGAGGTACTCAGTTCACATCTCAGTTCTGGAGAGCCGTGCAGATAGGTTTGGGTACTCAGGTAGAGTTGAGCACAACGTTTCATCCTCAGACCGACGGGAAATCAGAGCAGACTATTCAGATTTTAGAGGACATGTTGCGTGCTTGTGTGATTTATTTTGGGGGTTTATGGGACCAGTTTCTGCCACTCGCGGAGTTTGCATATAATAATAGCTATGAATCCAGCATTCAGATGGCTCCGTATGAGGCTTTATATAGTAGGAGGTATAGATCTCCGATTGGTTGGATTGAGCCCGGCGAGGCTAGGCTATTGGGCACAAACTTGGTTCAGGATGCGTTGGATAAGGTGAAGTTGATTCAGGAGCGACTTCGCATGGTGAATTCTAGGCAAAAGAGTTATACGGACCGGAAGGTTCGGGATGTGTCTTTCATGGAGGGAGAGAAGGTACTGCTGAAGGTGTCACCCACGAAGGGTGTTATGAGGTTCGGAAAGAGGGGAAAGTTGATTCTCCGGTTCATTGGGCTTTTTGAGGTGCTTCAGAAGGTTGGGGAGGTGGCTTATAGACTTGATTTGCCACCAGCCTGTCGGGTGTTCATCCGGTATTTTATGTTTCGATGCTCCAGAAGTATATTGGTGACGCATCTCATGTTTTAGACTTCCGCACAATTCAGCTCGAGGGTGATATATCATATAAGGTAGTAGAGCTAGTGGCCATTTTGGGTCATCAGGTCAGAAAGTTGAGGTCTAAGGATATAGCTTCAGTGAAGGTGCAGTGGAGAGGGCAGCCAGTGGAGAAGGCTACTTGGGATACCGAGCGGGAGATGCAGAGCAGATATCCTCACTTGTTTGAGACTCCATGTATGTTTCTAGATCCGTTCGAGGACGAATGCTTGTTTAAGAGGGGGAGAATGTAACAACCTGGACGGTTGTTCCGTAGAATTTGCACTATTATTTCTATTTCTTCTTGGTCATGCATTCTTTATACTATTTATGATGTATTGGAGTTGGATTGTTCGGTTTCGGAGTGGTTGTGGTGAGAATTAAGGCACTTAGTCTCTTTAAGTAGCCTTATAGTTGGAAAAGTCAACTGGGAGCTTCTTGGTAAACGACCTTGGAATGCGGATTTAGGGCTCTTATATCTTCGTTAGGTGATTTGGGACTTAGGATTGTGTTCGGAATGTAATTTCAGTGTCCAGTGTAGAATTAGGCTTGAATTGGCAAAAGTTAGTTTTTGGCTATTTTCGGTCGGCAGTGGAAAATATGCTATCGGGGTCGAAATAGAATTCCGGAAGTTGGAACAGGTTCGTAATGTAATTTTGGATATTTGTGCAAATTTTCTAGTCAATCGGAGGTGTTTTGGATGGTTTCGGCATCGTTGGTGGAATTTAGATATTTCAAAGTTCATAGGCTTGAATTTGATTTGATTTCGGTGTTTTTGCGTTGTTTTTGGTGTTTCGAGGGTTCGACTAAGTTTGAATGATGTTATGGGATATGCTGGTAGGTTTGGTTGAGGTCCCGTGGGCCTTGGGTGTATTTCGGGTGCTCAAACGGGCACTTTTGGTCTTTGAGAGATTGTTGGTTTTCTGGTGTTTTAGCAGCAATGGTTTGTTCATTGCGATCGCATGAGTTCATCCGCGATCGCGTAGAGTAAGTTGAGGCCAGGCGAATTTTTTGAATCGCGGTCGCGAAGGTAGGAGTGTGATCGTGTAGGGTGAGAAGCCTTGGTCAGTGCGTTCGCGTGGGGGATCCTTGCGTTCCAGTAGAGGAATGTAGGCATCAAGAGTTGGGGAGTATTTTTACGCGGTCGCGAGAAGCTAACCGCGATCGCGTAGGCTTGAGAAGGCTGAGTAGTGCGATTGTGAGCCATCCCATGCGATCGCGTAGAAGAGGTTTTTGGGTGCGTATTGGTTACTCTCCGTGATCGCGACTGGATGTCCGCGATCGTGATGAAGAAAAGATTGGGCAGTGTTTAAATAGCCAATATGCGACTCTTCTTCATTTTTCCACCATTTTTTTAACGAGATTGAAACTTTTGTGAGAGATTTTTGAGGAAACCAAAGGGGAATCACTTGGATGTAATATTCTTGACTTCATAACTCGTTTATATGTGATTAAAGGTCTAATTAGTGGTGAAAAATTAGGAAAATATCAGTGCAAAATGAGTAATTAGGGCTTGAGATTAAAAGACCTTAAAATGGGTATTTGAGGGGTCAATTGTGATTTCTGTGTTCTTGATATGTATAGACTCGTGGGAGGATGAGGATCATTTTAGTGTAAATTTTATCGATTTCCGAGATGTGGGTCTGGGGGTCGGGTTTGGCCAATTTCGGGAATTGTGCCAAATTGTGATATTTTTCGATTGGGTTTTATCTCCCTAGCATATTTTGATGTGATAAATCTTATTTTGATAGACTAGGAGCATTTGGGAGCCGATTCGAGGGGCAAGAGTATAGCGGAGTTGATTTTTGGACTGTGTTGAGGTAAGTAACGATTGTAACTCTAAAACCCTGAGGGTATGAAACCCCGGTATTTTACATTGTTTTGGTAAATGAGGTGACGCACATGCTAGGTGATGAGCGTGTGGGCGTGCACCAATAGGGATTGTGACTCGGTTCGTCCCGTAGCGACTATTAAGCCGCGTATTCGATTTGAAACCTTATGATATCCTGCATTTTAGAAATCTACATTTGATTATGGGCTGTAAGCCATGTTAGGGCCTTGTGCCGACCTGTTAGACCTTCAGAGATACTTTTATACTATTCTCACATTATCTTGATTGAACTTTTGCGAACTCAGTCATGGTATCTACTTATTGTTATTTTCACTGTTATTACACTATTTTGAAACTCTGAGAAGTATTTTGGGGATGAGTCTCGTGAGTTGAGATGAGTGGCCCCAGTGGCTTGTGAGGATGACTGAGTGAGGCCGAGAGATGAGTATGTGAGGATAGTTATGGATCGGGCTGCACGCCGCAACAATATACATTATAAATGGATCGGGCTATACGTTGTAGCGTGTATATATATATGTGTGTGTGTGTGTGTGTGTGTGTTGGATCGGGCTGCACGTCGCGGCAACGTAGTGCTTGGGCTGTAGGAGCCCCTCCGGAGTCTGTACACCCCCAATGAGAACAGTCGACTATTATATGGATCGGGCTGCACGCACGCAGCGTATTATATATGGATCGGGCTGCACGCCACATCAATTGAGTGGTTATTTGGTACTTCTTAAGTGAGAGTGCTTAGTGAGAGCATGGCATACTAGTAGTGGATATATGAGTGATATTGGGCCTGAAAGGTGGATACATTGTGAATTTTACTGTTTTATCACTCTTCTTTACACTGAGTTTTCCTAACAAAAGTTGAACTGTTGTTTTTACAAAATATGATTTATAAATGCTCGTCACTGCACTCGAGTTTTTAGTTACCTTGTTTACTTACTGAGTCGGCGTAATACCGTTACTCCCTGCACCCCTGTGCAGATCCAGGTATCTCGCTAGTGTCTTCTGACGTGCTGGATTTTTTATCGAGGATCGAGGTAGCTGCTCAGCGTCCACAACTGACCTCCTTTCCTTTCCTTTTCATATACTTTGATGGTGTTTTTGGACTTGAATTAGTGACAAAGTTATACTTGGATCCATTGTATTATCATCTTAGATGCTCATGACAATTGACTCTAGAGGTCTGGGTCGGCATTTGATTTAATCGTTCATATTATATTTTCTTGTTGAACTTATCTTAAAAAGGTAATCTTAGGTGCGAATTCAGCAGATAGACAACATTTTTTCTTTAATTATTAAATTAAATTATTTAATTATTAAATTAAAATTTAAAAATTTAAAAAAAAAAAAACTATTTTTAACTATGTAATTACTTTTAGTACATTATAATAGCATCTATGTAAAGTAATTCTTTAAGTTATATTTAAGTATATGAGTAATTTCATACACACGCATAAACTATATTGTAATTGATGATCAATCTTAAGTATTACTACGTATATATATATATATATATATATATATATATAGACACACACACAGACACTTCACTGTAATACTATAACGTATATATAACTTATTATAGTATATCTTAGTGTGTGTTTATATATATATAACACACACTCAGTATCATATACTATAATTCAATGATGCATGTGTGTGTGTATGNTATTACAGTGAAGTGTCTGTGTGTGTGTGTATATATATATATATACATATACATGAACTTCTAGTAACAACTGGTCGGATTATAGTATATGATATTGTATAACCTACTCAGATGCATTGTTGAAATATATTTACGTTATAGTATTACATTGAAATGTCTGTGTGTGTGTGTGTATATATATACATGAAGTGCTAGTAACACATGGTCGAGTTATAGTATATGATACTATATAACCTACTCAGATGCATCGTTGAATTATATATACGTTATAGAATTACAGTGAAGTGTTTGTGCTTGTGTGTGTGTGTATATATATATACACATGAAGTGCTAGTAACACAGGATCGGATTATAGTATATGATACTGTATAACCTACTCAGATGCATCGTTGCATTATATATACGTTATAGTATTACAGTGAAGAGTCTGTGTGTGTGTGT
>MDKJ01131478.1:0-12562 GCA_005239525.1 Nicotiana knightiana | reverse complement strand
ATATTGTGTTAAATTAATTTGTTGGACCTTAGTGAGTGTCTAATTCGACCCCTCGTCACTACCACTCTGAGGTTAGGCGGGCGACCTACTGAGTACACATTATTTTCGTACTCATGCTACACTTGCTGTGCATTTTTATTGCACAGGTACTTTCACATTGATGTGGCTGGTTTGGAGACTTAGGCGAGTTGCATCATCCGGAGGCGATCCGCAGCTGACAAAGTCTCCCTCGTATTTTATTCATTTTGTTTTAAATTTCATTGTCCAATTTGTATCTCGGACAAGCTTTGTGATGATTGTATAAATTCTTAGAAATTGCTCATGCACTTGTGAGACCGGGTTCTGGGATGTGTTTGGGATATATTTGCTAAAATGGAATATTTAAACCATCGTATTTGCTTTACGGATTTTTGTTCAGTGATTACGTAATAAGTTAAAGGTAATGATTTCAAAAATGTTAAAACAAGAATTTATTTCAACTAGTTAATGATTGGCTTGCCTGACGATGGTGTCCGGCGCCATCACGACCTTAATAGATTTTGGCTCGTGACATTAAGGAATCTCCAATCGAAAGAATTCGCTCACTCTCACAAAAATAACTCATATGCCACCCAAGTTCATACCATAGGCTTGCCCGTAATGTAAGGCTTGACTAATTTAAGTTCGCATAGACTCGGACCAAGCAGGACTTCATAGATTGTAATGTAAGCTAAGGGATGAGTATGATATATTTGAAAAATTAGTGACTATCCCTCATAATCACTTTAATACACTACACTTCACTTTCAAACACCTTCTCATCATGACCAAGTCAATATCATGACACGAACCAATACATGATTAGTCCCTTTTTATTTAAGCATATTATCACTTAGATGCTTACTAGCCCGGATCAACACCTGGCAGATGTGCTTCAAAATGTATTTTTTTTTACACTCCCCTTAATTTTGGTGTTTCCAGCTAAGAGGGGATTAGGGGGGATTCTTGGTGTGAGAGGGTGGATTTGACGGGGTCTATTACATGCGGGAGTTGGGACAAATATACCTGGGAACAAATATTAGTCGTGAAGAAGAGGAAAAAAGAAAAAACATTAAGCAAATAAAAATAATTTCGCGAAGTGGGGCGCGCCATGCCCCTACTTTACTATATTTTGCTTGTTTGGCTGGCCTGGACCGCGTCTACCTTCACGTGAGGCACGGATTTAGACGAGCCCAGTCCTGACCATTTTTTCAATTTTTCAATTTTAGCCATTTTTACCTTTTTTCGTGATTTCTTCACCCCGAATCATCCAATTCGCACAATCTCATTCCTGCAACATTCATAAACATGTCAATACTTCTACAATTCAAAATCAAACACGAAAAATAAACTAAAAAAACACAAAAGTTGGGTGTCTCCCAACTAGCGCTTGATTTAATGTTGGGGCACGACGAATTACAACAAAACCATGGGTTGGCTCCCAAGAAGCGCCTGATTTAACGCGGCACGACTCGGGCTCCCTTATCAAGGATATTTCAAGTACAAGGTCGAGATCACTTTATATTCCTCAACCATGCCTTGATAATGTTTTAGTCTTTGCCAATTAACTTTGAACTTGCGGGAGCCATCTTGCGATGTAATCTCGACGGCTCCCGTTGAATGCATCTCTACCACACGAAATGGTCCTGATCATCTTGACTTCAACTTGCCCGGAAATAATTTCAATCTCGAATTGTATAGCAATAACATATCTCCAGGTTTAAAACTCCGCTCAAGAATATTTTTGTCATGCATAATTTTTATTCTCTCCTTGTATAGTCTTGTTCTCTCAAAAGCATGCTAGTGAAACTCATCAAGCTCGTGCAACTTTATGACTCTACTTGTACCCGCAACTTTTATAACGAGATTCAACTGCCTTAATTCCCACAAAGCTCTATGATCCAACTCCACGGGTAAGTGATACGCCTTTCAAAACACCAATTTATACGGCGACATGCCAATCAGAGTTTTGAAAGCGGTACGATAGGCCCAGAGTGCACCATCTAACTTTCTCGCCCAATCCGTTCTTGTAGCATTCACAGTCTTTGTGAAAATGCTCTTTATCTCTCTGTTTGAAACTTCCACTTGCCCACTCGTTTGTGGGTGATATGGGGTGGAAACCTTGTGTCTCACGCCATAGCTCGATTGCTGAAATGAGTGCCTCCATCACTGATTATTTCCCTTGGAGTGCCAAACCGAGTGAATATATTCTTTCTCAAAAAAACAATGACCCCATTTGCATCATTTGTAGGGAGTATCACAGCTTCCACCCATTTTGACACATGGTCCACATCTATGAGTGTGTACTTGTTTCCATACGAGCTGACAAAAGGCCCTATGAAATCGATTCCCCATATACCAAACACTTCTACCTCCTGAATTGGGTTCATGGGCATCTCATGTTGGAGGGAAACATTCCTGGTTTGTTGGCATTCATCACACCCCTTCACCTAGAAGTGTGCATCTTTGAATACTGTCAGCCAGTAGAATCCCGACTCCAGCACTTTTACAGTTGTCCTTACTCCCCCGAAATAGCCACCATATGGGGATGCATGACAAGCCTGCAAACTAGAAGATTGGTCTATCTCGGGAATACATCTCCGAATCATGTTATCAACACAAATCCTGAATAGATAAGGCTCATCCTAATAATACATGTGACAGTCACGAAAGAACTTATTCTTTTGGATAGAGTAAAGGTCATAGGGGACAATACCGCTCGCCAGGTAGTTTGCAATATCTTCATACCATGGCGCTACCTCAAGGCTTGTAGCCAACAGTTGTTCATCCGGGAAAGTCTCCACAATCTTTTCTACCTCAACCTTCTTCTCTTCTCCATCCATCTTAGACAAGTGATCAACCACTTGGTTCTCTGTTCCCTTTCGGTCACGGATTTCCAGGTCGAATTCTTGTAGTAGCAGCACCTATTGAATCAGGCACGACTTTGAATCCTTTTTCTTAATTAGGTACCTAAGGGCAGCATGGTCAGTATAAACAATTACCTTCGAGCCTATCAGGTATGACCTGAATTTGTCAAATGCGAACACCACTGCTAGCATCTCCTTCTCGGTCACTGTGTAGTTTAGTTGGGCACCACTCAAGGTTCTACTTACATAGTATATTGGGTGCATGGCCTTCTCCTTTTGCTTCCCCAACACTGCTCCCACAACATAATCGCTTGCGTCGCACATCAGCTCAAATGGTTTCTCCCATCCGGGTGCAACTATGAAAGGTGCAGACATGAGACTCTTCTTCAATTCCTCAAAGCTACTCTGCAATCATCAGAAAACATAAAAGGGTGATATTTTTCAAGCAATTTACACAAAGGGTTAGCATTTTTGGAAAAAATCTTAAATAAATCGCCTGTAGAAACCGGCGTAGCCAAGGAAACTTCTTATTGCCTTGACGGGAGTGGGTGGTGGAAACTTTTCTGTTACATCAACCTTTGCACAATCCACCTCAAATCCCTTACTTGACACTATGTGCCCCAAGACTATACCTTCATGTACCATGAAATGACACTTTTCCCAGTTTAATACCAGATTAGTCTCCATACACCTCTTCATACTCTTTTGAAGTTCATA
Organism: Nicotiana knightiana; assembly: GCA_005239525.1. Taxonomy (NCBI): domain Eukaryota; kingdom Viridiplantae; phylum Streptophyta; class Magnoliopsida; order Solanales; family Solanaceae; genus Nicotiana; species Nicotiana knightiana. The sequence goes on along the minus strand of MDKJ01131478.1, from coordinate 8,960 downwards.
AGACAATCATCAAATGAATTCCCCACCACTGAGAAGTCATCCATGAAAACCACCATTATTTCCTCTACCATATCTGTGAAGATGGCCATCATGCACCTTGGAATGTGGCGGGTGCGTTGCATAGGCCAAAAAACATTCTCTGAAAGGCATAGATTCCATATGGACAGGTGAATGACATTTTCTCTCTATCCTCTGGGGCAATCTGATTATACCCCGAGTATTCATCCAAAAATCAAAAGTGGGACCTCCCTTCCAATCTATCTAACATCGGATCAATGAATGGCAGTGGAAAATAGTCTTTTAGGATGGCCTTGTTCAATCTTCTGTAGTCCATACAAATTTGTCATCCCATGATTGTTCTTGTTGAGATCAACTCGTTGTTCTCATTATGCACCACATTCATTCCACCTTTCTTAGTCACACACTGAATTGGGCTAACCTAGTTGCTGCCGGAGATGGGAAAAATAATTCCCGCATCTAACCACTTGATCACCTCCTTCTTCACGACTTCTTTCATGTTGGGGTTCAGCCTTCTTTGATGTTCTTTGGAAGGTTTGTGCCCATCTTCCAGTAAAATCTTATGCATACAAAAGGCCGGGATGATACCCTTAATGTCTGTTATGGTCCCGCAAATTGCAGTCTTGCACTCCATTAACACCTGCAAAAGCTGTTCCGCGTGCACATCTAGCAAAGTAGATGAGACAATAATAGGTAAAGTTGAGTTAGGTCCCAAAAAAGCATACCTGAGGTGAGGTAGAAGCGGTATCTGTTCCAACTGTGGTGGCTCTTTAATCGATGGCTTAGTTGGAGGGGTCTTTCTTTATTCTAAGTGTAAAGACTCAAATTTGAGCTCTCTTTTCCAATACCCTTGGCCTTCAAGATCCGACACCCACTCCACCAAGACCTCACCATTTACCTTTTCTAAGTTCAAGAGGCAAGCCGTAAGAGGGTCGTTTTCATTAATTGCCTCATCATCTTCCTCCATGATCACATCTACAGCTTCTATTAAAGAGCAATTTGCTAACTCACTGGGTCGCCGCATAGACTTTTGCACATTAAATGTTATTTCTTTATTATTCAGCCTCATCTTCATCTCCCCAGTTTCACAATCAATCAGAGCTCTTCCTGTAGCCAAGAACGGCCTTCCCAAAATTATGGAAATCTCCTCATCAACCTGTCATTCCAGAATGACAAAATCTGCCGGAAACACAAACTTTCCAATTTGCACAAGTACATCGTCAAGTATACCTGATGGCCTTTTCACTGTTCGGTCAGCTAGTTGTAGTAGCATGGATGTGGGCCTTTCTCTTCCAATGCCTAACATTTTATAGATAGCCAATGGCATCAGATTTATGCTCGCCCCCAAATCACACAATAGTTTGGTGAATTCATAGCTACCTATGGTGCATGAAATTGTGAAGCTTCCAGGGTCGAATAACTTCTCCGCTATAGGTCTTGTCACAATAGCACTAGAAGTCTGAGTCAATGTCACAGTTACCAAGTTTTGAAAGTTGAACTTGCGAGACATCAAGTCCTTCATCATTTTTGCATAACCGGGAATCTTCCTTAAGGCATCAATCAATGGAATGTTCACCTGAATCTGCGTCAACATCTCCATGAATTTCTTATATTGGTCATCCTTCTGATATTTGGCCAACCTCTACAGGAAAGGGTGCTGGAGGTCGCTTCTTTCCTGCGGCTTGAGTTAGATCCTGCTCATGCACTTTTTCTAATACCTTCTCTTGCACTTTCTCAGTCTCATCTGCAACCTCTTTTTCTTTGTTTAGTTCATCTTGGTTGGCTGCACTCTTACTTCTATTAACTCAGTTGACTCATCTACCTCAATTAGTACTGGCACAAGTATCTCAGTTGGTCGGCTTTCGCGTACAATTTCTTGCTCTAGATCAAGATATCTACCATTTCTTAGACTCACCGCCATAAGCTGCTTTGGGACATGTTCTTTTGGATTGACATATGTGGCTGCAGGTAACGTCCCTTAGGGACAATTATTCAGAATCATCGATATCTTCCCTAGTTGAATCTCAATGCCTTTGATAGATGAGTCGTGTGATACTACCTTTTCTTGCATTTGGTAGACCTTTTCTTCCATTTTCCCACTGGACCCAATGAGTTGTTGCAACATTCCTTTAATTTCAAACAACCCATCATCTTGTTACACTATTGTTGTTGAGGTTGTTGATAAACTAGTTGTTGATTCTGCTGATTATATCCTTGTTGCCTTTGGTAAGGCACAACTTGACCCTGTGGTCGCATAGCTCCAAGATTGTTGCTATTATTGTACCGTTGTTGTGTTGCTCTATACTGCTGGTTGTGCTAGCCCCAATTCTGACCACCTTGCCTCTGTCCTCCATAGTTGCCCACATAGTTCATATTTTCCTGATAGTTTTGGTTGTCACTTTCACCACTCCACGAGCACACATACGGTTGGTTAATGCATGGTGTACATAAGCCCCCATTTGTCGTGTCAACTATGTGTACCTGCTTCTGGAATGATCCATCAATCTTGTTGGTGAGGATACTCATTTGCGTCATCAGAGTGGCCATATTCTCGTCTATGGAGTTGTTTGGGTCCAAAGCTACTGAATGAATTACAAGGGTGATTGTAGTGTCTCTTATCATCCATCCCGAGTTTTGAGCCATTTTATCTATTAGGACCTTACACTCTCTATATGATTTGCTAAAAAATTCTCCACCTACTGACGCATCAACATTGGCTTTCAAGCTATCTGCTGATCCTATGTAAAACCATTGTCCCAACATCTGATCTGGAATGCCATGATGTGAACACTTAACCAGCATCCTTTTGAACCTCTCACACGTTTCTTATAGTGTTTTAGCTGGTTTCTTCCTGAAGCTCAATATCTCATCAACTTGCTTAGCAATCTTATTGGGTGTGTAGAACTTGTTCAAAATCTACTTGACTAATTTTTCCCAAGTGGTGATGGAGTTTATGGGGAGCGAATTGAGCCAAGTTTGAGCTTCTCCAGTCACTGAGAATGGAAATAATAACAGTCCAATTGCTTCCAGTCACATTCGGTTTCCTTTGAGTAACACAAATTGACAAAAAAAAATTCAGATGTTGTTGTGGATCTTCAATGTAAGACCCGGAGAATAGTCCCTTGTTCTGCAGCAGATGTAACATGTTATTTGTGATTTGAAATGACTCCGCTTGTATCTAAGGGACTGCAATTGCGGATGCCAGATTTTCAATGGTGGGTTGTGCCCAATCATACAAGGTTGCTTATGGCACAAGAGGTGCCACACCCTGATTGTTCGGGTCATTCACATTGTTTAGGTTGTTTTGGTCGTATATGAAGTCCCCCATGTCTAGTTCGATCTAGTCTGTCAAGTTTTGTGTTCGTTCGTCCTTCATGTTTGCACGATTTAATGCCTTGAAAGCTTTCTCAGGATCCAATAATTCTTCAAACAATTCACCATTTCTTGAGGAGTTTCTAGGCATGCACCTATTATACCCAAGACTACAAACGTTAGAATTTCAATATAATGAATTTAAAACGTTAGAATCCTAGCAATTCTTCTGGATGTAATTAATAACACCGTTAATTCCCCGGCGCGCCAAAAGGACTAAGCGATCGTTACAAATAGAATCCGGTTTATAAGTCCGGAGTCAAATTCTACAGGGAATTAACCTACTAATGACAACTGTTAGTTTCACAAGAATTCAAGTAATCAACTTTCAGAAATATTGAATAATGAGTTGAGTGTTTACTAACTAAAACCAAGGTAATTAAAAAGTTTTAATTTTATTACTAACAAAACAAATGTTGTAGACAATATTGGAAAGGCCTAGGGTTACAGTTTCCCCTCTTATCGGTATACTCTTTGTTACGTCTCATATAAATTCGCCTAGATACTCTTTACTGATCGTGATCACTTTAGGTGTCGTAATTCTCTTCTGAGAAATTACAACAATTTACTAGACGTATTCTTCCGAACTACGCTAGCTATCACTAGTTTATCACTCACTAAGATCGCACCACGGTTTCATTATTCCTAATCCCACCTTAAACCCTTCGTATTGATCCCTCATATACGTTAGGAGTGATGTTATTCAACAATTACCTAAATATGTACCCTTTTCGAAGTAATACACACTAAATAGGCATAGCCGATTGAGGGCCCTTCAATCAACCACAACAATCACATAGTTGAACAAGTAGAGAAAATCCAATGGAAAACTTATATTAAACGCAACAAAAAATCATCCTCCAAGAGGTTCCATCAAACCCTAGAATAAAGAGTTTAGCTACTCATAATTATTTTCACAACTACAATATAAGAATTCATCACTAATAATAGAAAAGGGAAGAAGAAAGATAAAAACTTATTTCTGAATCTTCCGTCTACCTCCTTGCTTGTTGTTGCCTTCAAAGATGTTGTGTAACCCTTAAAAATTCATTCTTTGATGTATTTATATCACTTAGGGTTGCTAAGGGGCAGAATTTTTCAATCCCATTTCAGATGGAAAAGGCTGGAATCTGTGGCTGCCTTCGTGTGTCGCACGCCCATGGACGCGGATTCAGCTTTTTAAATTCTTCCATTTCGCGAAGCGATCCGTGCCTTTGCTTCGCTTCGCTGTTTTGTGCCTTCACTTTTCTCCTTTTTCACGTCCATTTTCATGCCAAGCACGAGAATAGACGAGCTCCCAATCTTCAAATTTTCTCCTTTTTGCAATAATTTGATATCTTTTGCTCCATTATCATTTAAGCTCACTCTTACAAATAAGAAATATGTAATAAGTATAATTCACTTCAAATATCTTGTAATCTCCTGCAACTCATACGACAAATGAGATGAAAATACACTCAAAATCATACACTTTTGGCCATTTATCAATAGCCTATTGGCGAAGTTTCTCCAAAGTTAATGTACTTTTTTTTCTTCAAAAAAGTATTTCTTTTTAAAGCTGAAATGTTTGGCCAAGTTTTTAGAATAAATTTATTTTTTAAGGAGAGGCATAAGCAGTTTTGGAGAATCAGAAAAAAATAGCTTCTCCCGAAAAACACTTCTTTTAAAAGCACGTTTGACAAAAATACAGTTAAAATTTTTAAAAGTTTAGTCAAACACTAATTGTTGTTCAAAAGTATTTTCAAATTAATTAGCAAACACAAATTAATTCTCACCAAAAATACTTTTGAACAAAAACACTTCTTAAAATAAATTGATTTTTAAATCCTGGCCAAACATGATATAAGTATCAATGTACTTATGGAAAGAGATAGCTTCATTTCCTTGCATTTTAGTTGAACAACCATATCTACACCTCAAGTGATTGGTTAGAAATTTTTTGGACATCCCCCTATTCGAAATTTGTAAAACCATTAAAAGGTCGTTGTTCTGTGGGGAAGGGGTAACTTTTCTTGATGGGTATTGATTTAGATTAGTAGTCAATTTTGATTGGATAAATATTCATTTGTCGGATGAAATCAATGAAATAAAAGAAAAAAATCAACGAAATCAAACAACGAACTCCCGGCATTGGCTCCCCCATACTTTTCTTTGTTTCCTTACAAGAAATTATATCGTTATTAGGAGGAAGAACATCAAAAGCATTATTAAATGATGCATACATCGAAACAACAATTCATACTTTATAGTGTCACATCATTTTGGCATGGGATACCATTAAGTATGATCACTCATTTTTTAGTTTGATGCACTTAAGTCGGTATATTATCTTTTGTAATGAAAAAATGCATGCAAGTTTTTGTAAGTATCATAAAAGCCTTTACATATATTTTGGTAACACAAAATACTCACTTTACTTTACCTAAACATCATATAATATGTCTCATTTGTTTTCGTTTTACCATCTCTATATAGATGACTTCTTTTTCCAACCTTTTTGGGAAAGCAATTGACATGGAAATTCTGAAGTTCCATTTTTTTTTTTGGTTTTCTTTTATATGTTTGGTATCCGTATTTGAGTCTGATTAAGTTTTAATTAGCACCGAAAATTTTCATATTGGGAGATAGAATACTCTCTAACAAAAACGATTTTATACTGAAAGCTTGAAGCTGTTCTTTATATCTCGGATAAGAATGGGCCATACGTACCAGTTGCGCACTAAACCTTCTCACCATAATGCCCAATTCAGTGGGTGCAGTAGACATAAAAGTAGGTTACATGATTCTTAATTTTAACCTGCCTAATAAGGCAAATGGCACGAGTCAATTTGATGAATTCAATGGTAAATGCGCCCAACGTTTGAATATTGACTCGAGTTGACACCGACTCAGTCAAACCCCCTCTATTATATACGTCAGAGTAGCAAATCCACTTTGATCTGCGAAATGTTTTATTTTAGGAAAAAAAGAAAGAAAGAAATATAGTATAATAAATATACTATAATTATGCTTATAGTATTTGAGGGAAAAAAACATGTTAATCATAAGTAATAAGGGTGGACAAACCGAATCGGAAATCTCACCAAATCGAAAAGTTAAACTAAACTCATTAAAAAACTCGATGAAGTTTGGTTTGATTTGGTTTGATATTAAGCAAAAAAATCGAACTAAACTGACATATTTAAATTTCTATTTTTTATATATCTTTTAAAACTTTAAATAGAATTTTCTTTAAAAAAATTTCTAGAAATATTTGGGATTTTCTTATGGGAAATATATTTAACAGAATATGAAGTGCTCCATTTCTATTAACTATAAATAATGTGTTGTATGATCACTTTCTTATCATGTGTTATTGCATTGTGTCAATCTCTTTATTTTTTCATATTCATATGTCAAGATCTATTAGGTTCTTATATCATTTTCGAATTTGAAGTGATATTTGGATAATTGAAAATTAAATAGTACATATCATTATTTGGGTATCATATTGATTTTTATGTTTAATTATAATTATTAAATTTGGGTAACTTTGAAAGTGTATATTAACAAAAATTAAATATCAGACAACTAAAAAAAATGACTATCATGTGTTACTAAGAAGATTCTCTCATAAGAATATTTTAATAAATCATATGTTTATCAATTTTTTAAATTTTTATTTAACATATATTTTCTTGTAAAAAATTTAACAAAGTAAAATTGGCATATTATTCATGTAACAAAAAACTCCAAAAAGATCGACAAATCTGACAAAACTAAATCAATCCAAACCAATATAAATGGTTTGGTTTGATTTTAATAAAAATTGAACCAATCCAACCCATGTACAACCCCCATAAGTAACATTAAAATCCATATTCCTTGACTCGAGAATGTCACTTTTTTAATTACAGCACTGCATCCTTTTAAAATAAGCATACTATTTTTTTAGTCCGTTTACAAACTAATAAGTATTACATTTATATATTGATAAAGTTTTTAGTTTCGATATTCTCATTCTATCAATAATGATACTCCTTTATCGAAATGACATGACATGTTGGAAAAAATAACTTTCTCAACCAGGTGTATCGATCGGACCAATGTCATAAAAAAGGGTTTACATGTCCGACAAAGTTTTCTATAAGAATTTATGAATAACTTAAATTTATAAGTTCGCTTGGGAAATAAAATTAAAAAAAGTAGAGAAAGTAAATTACGTACTTGAAAATTGGAGATTCCTTTGATCTTTAGTATGGTTTTGTTCAACTTATCTATTTTCTTAAAAAAGAAGTTAAATTTGTATATTAGAAAGTTAGCTAGCATAACATGTTAGTTAATTAAAAACAAGTCGTCCAATATATATATATATATTCCTTTTTACTTACTAAATTACATGCATTTAGTCATCTTACTTTGATAAACATTAATTAAAACTTTAATTTGCCAAACATTAATAAGTATAAAGCATCCAACAAACAAATAGAGATGAAGGAAAATCATTAAAGTTGTTGTAATTCTAGTTCCAAATGATTGACGTCTTACCAAATTATTGTTACCTTTCCAAATTCTTGACATTGAAGTTGTTTAAATTAATGGATTCAGTTTGTCTAACCAATTCGAAAAGAAAAGTGGCCCATTCAACACAATAATATATATATAGAGAGAGAGAATAATTAGTTGATAGTGTCAAAATTTTGTTAAATCAAAGATAAAACCATTAATTAGAAACTAATATGTCTGCTGAACAACTATGCTACTAAATCACTATTAACCATAAACATGATTATTTAGACTGATCATTTAATTTAACCTATTTCTACTCTCGTTTATTTTTAAAATATATAACATAAAAAGTATTGTTTCTCTCCAAATATATCTGACAAAGGTGGCAAATGAAAAAAAAAACGTGAGTTGAAAGGATAATTCATAAATAATAAAACCTGAAGGTACTGTAGAATTGATTCCATACAATATTTATGTGCTCACAAAGTCTCTAACAAGAGAATATGACATGTCAACCTACCATTTATAATTCTTAAACCCGTTGAGCGGCTAACAAAAATCTATAAATAGTATTGCTAAAAATAAAATATACTAGTATTAGTTTAGTTTAAGTCAAAGAACATGATCTAACATTCTGAATATATTTCAGTCCATTTCCAAAGCGTTTTCACACTTTATTAACTGATGTGATTTAATTATTGTAAGTATTTAATTTGTAGAGGTTCACGTTTTGTAGATTATTATTTAATTTGAATTATAGCAATCATCATTTTCACCTACTTTTAGCTCCGTTTTTCCTATTTCTGGTATATTTCGTGATGTGATAATTTATTTATAGTAATCTAACGGCCTGGCATAATGTATAGGACGACGCCAAATTCATAAACAGAGGGAGAAAGCTCCATGAACAACTTAGTAGGCGTTTGGACATAAGAATTGCAAAATTTGAAGAAAAAAAAATTCAAGTGAAAATGATATTTAAAATTTAGAGTTGTGTTTGGACATAAATTTTATTTTGGGTTGTGATAGAATGCTAAGAAATAATGAAGAACAAGACAAGACAAGTTTTGGGGTGAAATCTC
>ML416048.1:1245-22993 GCA_005239525.1 Nicotiana knightiana | reverse complement strand
AGGTGCAATCCAAAAGGTACCTCTTCCATTTCCCATTCACACCCCTTAATAAAAACGCAACATAAATGATACTAAAACGATATTTAAGATGCATGTCTTTTTCTTGAGTTCGAACTTGGGATCAGCCATAAATTCTCTAAGCCATATTACTATAACCAACTCGCAAAATGATAAATTTTATCGGACTCAATGTTTACGCCAAATCATATATAATTAAGCAATTTAATAAATTAAAAATATGTATTGACTACTATGATTAAGTCATGAAGCCTATATGCAAATACATATTTTTGCATGTATTAGATTGGTACATATAAACACTGAGTACCCTGGCGAAGCACTATACATTTGAGAATCTAAAATTAACACAATTAAAAGAAGTAACCTAAGCCAATATCTTACATTTTTTAATGGGAAACTTACACCAATATCCCAAATAAATCTTAATATACCAATCTCTAGCCATTAGTCATAGACTTATCAAAACTAGCCAACAAAAATTGAAAAACCAAATAATAGGGTCCTTTCTCTCAAAGAATCACATGCAAAAATCACCTTCCATATTCTTAAGTGTGATTAGCAACACTAGATACAAGATGAAAAGAAAATTTCATAGATGAGATAGCAAATAAGGTGATGAAATACAAAAAAATATACAATATTCAAAAAATCTAAACAAAAAAGGAATTTTTTTCAATGGGTATAGTTGAAATTCATTGAAAATATGTAGAAAAGTCAATATACGAAATTTGAGGAAGATTGAAGGTTATTTGGACTGGTTTTGTATCAAAATTCGTAATTAAATCGAGTTCAAAAAATTCTTCTACGACACATGTATCAAGCATGTATTTCACACACAGGTATACATGGATGTACATGTGATACGCAATTGATACAAATATGATACATATGTAATACATAAATGATACATAGTGTGATACACATATCATTTTTTTTATGTTCAGATTTTAGTTCGAATTTTCAATTCAAATCATCTCAAAACTTCACCAAATCATCCCAAAACTGAGATTCAAGTTCCTTAAGTTGTGTCAATCTATGCTAATAACACTCATTCAAAACAAAGCAAAAATTTGATTTTTTTTGCTACAAATAGCTAATTGGGTAATATTAGTAATATTTGACTAATATTAATAATATTTTATCAATTGGCCAATTTTGTAATGAGCTACTTATAAATGGACATAGCTGATAATTTTCCTTTTTTAATGTCCTTATTTTCTCTCTTGTTTTGTTTGTTTGTTTGTTTAGTAATTGCTCACAATTCAAAAGGCAAAACTCAGTTGAAACGATATTAAGAGTTAAGCATCTTAATTATCTGAAAAAATATACTATATATTACTGATGGGTCAGACACATAGAGTCAAAGCAAATAATGAATTAGTTCCTAACTGAAGAAAAAATATGTTCTTATAGTTAATAAATACTATAATCTGCAAAGTATGCTAAAACATTGTTAGAGGCAAAAAGAACCGTTAAAGGTGCGGTCTAATGGTCAATAAAGTCAATTGAGAATCATATAGCTCAGGTTCAAATTTCAAAGGAGGGAAAAACATTAGGTAATTTTTTTCATGTTTGTCCAATTTTGGTGGATAAAATTACGGGTACTTGTGTTGGTGGGAGATAGTAGATACTCCATGTTAATTTGGGCAAAGATTACATTTAGATCGCCGTCAAAACTATTTATATTCGGTAGCCACAAAAATATATAAAATTTGTATATTTTTTGTATATAACATTAGGTATGTTCATAAAAATCCGAAAATCCGAACCAAATCGAAAATTGAAGCAAGTAGACCAAAAAAACTGATACTTTTTTTGTTTGGGCTGGTTTTGGTATTTTAAAAACCGATCAATTTAGGTTTTGTTTTGTTTTGCACTTTAAGTCTAGTTTTTTGAATAATAATCTAGTTCTTTGACTTTATAGTCTAGTTTGATTGGTAATTTTCTTTTGCTACGTACAAGAATCAATTTCGTGCGATAAATAATCTATTTCTAATTGAGTCCTTAAATTATTCATCACTACTTGATTCAATTATCATTAATATCTCTTGGTAAATAATAGATTTCTCAAAGAGCAGCTGGCTTAACAGTGTTACGTTAAAAATGTAGTCACTTGAATATGTGTTTGATAGTGTATAAATCTTACTTTAAAAAAATCGATATATAACCGATAAACCGACATAAACCGAATCGATAAAAATTGATTTAATTGGCTTGGTTTGGTTCCAATATCTAAAAAACGACTTACTCGATTTAGTTCTTTTTTAGGGTTCCAAACCGAACCATGAGCACCCCTATATATATATATATATATGTATATATATATATATACATACATACATATATAAAAATTATTTATTTATTCGGTTATTATTTTGAGAATGGCCTCATTTCCCCTAATTTGTTTGCTTTGAAACATGAAGTGAAACTGTAGTGGATCGAGTTCTAGAACTGGCTGGGATTTGGATCCGTAAATGAGCTGGCCTACTAACTACACAGTTACCTATAAAAATAAAATTATTTATCTTTGTCCACCTATTTATTTTTCTACACATCAAACTAATTACATTTCATACCATAATAGTTTTTGTGGGAAATATTTTCTTTATTCTCCAATTCTTTTTTATTTCTATGCCTCTTTTCTTTTCTTTTTTCTTTTTTCTTTTTTCTTTCTTTTCTCCTTTTCTTTTTCTCGTTTTCTTCTTCTTCTTTTTCCCTTTTCTAATTTCATTTAACTTCATTTTTTTGTATTGTTTTTCTCTTCATAATCTAATTTCATTTACTGTTTTCACTATTTTTTGTTATTCTTCTTTTTTTATATTGTTACTAAAGAAAAGTCAAATTGTGTACCAATTAAATATAGCTAATACAACCAAAAAATATTAACTAACATATGATATCACTATAGTATATAGTTATACCAACAGGGTATACAATTGTACGCAAAAAGTTTTAAAAAAAATTAATTCAATTATTAAACTGAAATATATCAGTTGTCAATAAAAATTTCAAAAAATTCTAAAAGGATCTAATTGTAAGAGTATATTGTTACATTATATAGCATATTATAATATTGTTTTTTTTTTTTTTTTTGCATTTTCAATTTGCCCCTCACGCTGGGTAAAAGCTTAAAGCAAATTAAAAGGAAAAAGGCAAGTGAATTTACGGGTAATAAGTATACTATTATGGTATATTGTATACTATTACAACATATTGTTATAGTATACTGCATATTATTACAATATACTATAACAATATATTGTATACTATAATAGTATACTATTACAGTATAATTATATACTCATATAGCATATTGTATTCTGTAGCGGTATACTGTTAGGTAACTGTGTTCTTCTTCGATTATTACAATATACCGCTGCAGTATATTGGAAACTATAATAGTATATTGTTGTTGTATACAGTAGTGATATACTATTGGGTAGTTGTGTTCTTCTTCGATTTTCAGCTGAAAATTTCGATCTCAATCACCTCAAATCAGCTCCAAATGCTATCAAATTTCAGTATGAACTTTCAGAAGGTACTATAAGCAATATTTAATAGCACCCACTTTGAATCAAACAAGAAATTTTCAAAATAAAAATTTTAAATTCAAGGGTTTCAAGCCCAACAATGGTAAATATTCAAATACACATAAAAATTCAGATCCAGGAAGCTTGCTTAAGGTACTATAATCAATATTTTATAGCACCCACAACGAATCAAATAATAAATCTTCAAAATAAAATTTTAAATACAGGAGCTTCAAGCTCATCAATGGTGGATGTTCATACACATACAAAAATCAGAGTTGGGAAACTTAATATATAACTTCAACAACACATAGGTTCAGAAATAAAATAAATACAAAAAAAATACTAATATAGAAAGAGGATTTTGGAGTGAAACTCGTGTACAATAATATTGAAGATAGAAACAAAATCTGAAGAAAAATTCACAAGTCAAATGAGTAACTGTTGTGTGAAATATGATTTCTCATGGTTTGGCTATGGAATTTTTGAAATGAAAGAAATGACTGGGTGAAATAGTGTTAACTGAGGCATTAAATGAGGGGAATAAGCTAATGCATGGGCCGGGTAAATAGTTTGGGCCGCATGGGTAGGAGAATTAAATAATTTGAGCATGAGCATTAAAGGGTAAATAATTTGGAATTAATGGGTATAAAGTGAGATTTTCTCTATAAATTGCATGCTGCCAAGGGCCCAAAACATTTGTGATATATTTGGTTTTGATGTTAGTATTTCATAAACCACTATAGTTTAGAGCCTTGTAACTATAATTTATCTAATTACCATTCGTAGCTACTGTACAATTGCTATCAGCTTGTATCTCTTGTATTTAAACACACAATGAATACAGCTTGTGTCAATCGTATTTAAACGCGTAACAAATACAACATGTATCAACTGTATTCGTTCGCACAATTGTATTCATTCTCGCAATAAATACAGCATGCACCAACTATAACCAAGGTGAAATATAAGAGCATATACAAACGATACAACCTATATCAAATGTGTAGATGGATGTATATAAAGAATAGAACATGTATCGACTGTATCCGTATCGACTGTATTCAAACGCGCAACGAATACAACCAAGGAAAAATACAGAAAAATAAAATGTTCTTGCTGAGAGTAGAACTCAAGACCTCCGCTTTGTCTAATCAACTGAGTTACGAGAGCTTGTTTCTCTCTAATTTCAGTTCAAAACAATTAAAACGCTCTTGTTGAGAGTAAAACTCAAGACCTCCGCTAACAAAGCGAACGCTCTAACCAATTGAGCTATGAGAGCTTGTTATTCTCTTATTTCAATTCAAAATAATTAATCCCTTGTTTCATGGATATGATATAAATTTCAAATATAGCTACGAATGGTAAATTTGCTGAATGTACAACTATGAATGGTAAATACAATGTATATGTTTGATGTGTCGAGTAATTTTTCCTTCCAAATGAAAATATTGTACCATGTTTAGTTTGAATATTGTATTCCAAATTAAAAATTACCGTATGTTTGGTTTGGATACTATATTCCATATTGTATTCTAAATTAGAATATTGTAATTTTTTTTTTAGAATATTGGATTCGAAACTAGAATATTATGGTATTTTTTGGTTGAATACCATATTACAAATTAGAATATTATGGGATGTTCCGTTTGAATACTGTATTTCAAATTAGAATATTATGAATATTTAATTTGAATAATGTATTTTAAATTAGAATATTATAGTATATTTTATTTAAATGTTGTATTCTTCACTAGAATAATGTGGTACATTTGATATGGATATTGTACTCGTTATTAGAATATTAAATATGGTAAGGCTAGGTACGGATTTTCCAAATTAGAACATTGTGGTATATTTAGTTGAATATTATAGTCCAAATTAAAATATTATGGTATGTTTAGTTTAAATTCCAACCACACCTGCAACCCCAGTGCAAAATAAGACATAAAACAGAATTACAGACATGCTAATTCATCTAATGCTTTTTACAATCCAAGAATGCTAGATCAAAGTTAACAACTTAACTACAGTTGCATGCCAAACTTTAAAAACTACAGTTCAAGTGCTTCTTTCCATGCATCTTGTCAGGCCGGAGCTAGTTCTTTCGATACAGGTTCGGGTAAACCCAGTAACTTTTGCCTAAATTCTGTATTTGTCTTATAAATTTATTGAATTATGCATAAATTATTAATTTTGAAACCAGTAACTTAAAAGAATTAGAATACTAAACCCACAAGTTTTAAATCGAACTCCGCCTCTGCTTCTTGTGACTCTTCCCCTACATTCAGCTCTGCAAATCAACCAACTTCCTGCAAAGAAAGTAAGAAACCAGACTGATTATCAAAAGGAAAATTAGACAAGTAAATATATAGAAAGATTACCATAGCCGGCCGTGCTTGCATTTCAACATCATAAACCTATCAGCTAAAGGACTAAAGCATGCAACTTTGGACACTAAACCATGTGGAGTTCATAAGTAACTTATGGGTGGAGTTCAGCTCAAACTTCTTAGGCCGGGACAATTTTTGCATATGAGAACACGAACAGAAGACTATTAAATCCACCAATCCTGTCAGTTTCCGAAATTTGAGTTACGGGAATCCCTCAAACAAAATCAGTCTGAACTTCTCTGACCAAAGTAAGAGAGAGATTAAAAGGGCCGGAGATCGATGTCCAAGAACTGGGAGCGACAGGCACTCTTCACAGCCCTTCAAGTGAAACCTGAATGGATCAACCAACGTTGAGGAAATTTGTAGCCTGTTATTACCAATTCCTTCAGATTTTCATGAAACTTGACGTGACCAAGGACAGCTAGCTAGTGCATCATCCCCAACTCTACGGTCGATCCATTCCAACTCAAGTTCCTCGAGCAACGACATCATGTGTAAGTTGGCCTCTAATACCTGAGTTTCATCTGATCCCTTGAAAATGCCATTTTCTTTAGTTCCGCAACAGTATAACCTCCACCTACCACAAATGTAGATAGGGTTTGAAGTTTTAGTAATTCTCCAGATTTTGATGGCATTGCCGACACTTATCAAACTGAAGATGTCGAAGGTTTCCCAGACTCCTCAAGCTTGCAGGGAAAAAGCAAAGGTCTTTGCAACTATTCAGTTGATGTGTCTGCAATAAAAGAGTGTACCTATTGGTTCTGGTATACATAGTAAAAGATTACCAGATAGATTAAGGTAAAGGTACATTAAACTATCAATTGTGTCTCGCAGCTCAGCAATGTGCCCATGACTCAAATCCAGAACTCTTAGCATACTAAACTTTTGGAGAAGATAAGTTGTTGCCAGACCAACACATGCTTCGACATTCCAACATGTCAAGAGGAAGGTCCGCAATCTTTCTTACTTGGGGAATTCCTCCATATATTTAACTGACACCAAATTGTTGCAACAAAGTGACAAATGACGAATGTTTCCAAGTGAGGGGTAACATGTTGGGTTTTCATCGTCCATCTGCAAATATACGTCCGTAGAAATAAATTGAGTCATCTCGCGAAAGAAGTCATGCATTGTATATCGTCTTCTTTTCTAAGTAAAATAATGATCTCCACGCTAGATCAAAGTATTGCTTACCGATTCATTCCAAAGTTCCATAGGCTGAATGAGACTTTCGGCCAACCACAACAAGACTTCAAACTTATATTTTGCAGGGAATTGATCACAGTAAGCAAAGCATTTCTTTAATTTCATAGGGAGACAACAATTGCTAAGTGCTAGAAAGATATCATCTCTACACCGAGCCAAATCCCACAAATCCCTTTCCAAAATCGCACCCCACTCCTCAAAAGGAATGCAACTCATGGTACTCGCAAGTAAATTTGCCGCCAAAGGCAAACCTTGGCATTTTTAGTTATTTCCAGCCCTATTGCATCAACATTCTCCCCTGCGCCAACAATGTCGTTGAGAATTGCCCTATTATATTCCAACACTCAATATATAGGAGGTACGGGTCTGAACCAACATAATTTGATACTCATCTACTTCGAGTAGTAATAATAACCTTACTACCCTTGTAATCAAATCTTAAAGGTATTCCTAGTCACTGTCCTTCTCGCTCCAAATGTCATCTAACACAAGCAAAAATCTTCTACCACAAAGCAATTTCTGAAGTGGGTCCAAATCCATGAGGGTGCAACTAGTCTCGATAGCTGTCTCAATAATTGATCTTGTAACCCTAACCACATCAAAATCCATAAATGCCGAGACCACATCCTCAAATAGAAAGACTTCATGACTTGCTCATCACTGTAAACAAGGCGGGCAAGTGCCGTTCTGCCTATCCCTACCATACAAACAATGGGAATTATGGATAAATTGTGCCTAGGCATATATATATCACATAGTAACTTCTCTACTATCTCTGCCTTTTGAATCTTTCTTCCAACAAATGAAGTGATGTTGGAGGATGTCACTACTTCTGTAGTCTTTTCAGATTTGAGTGATTCAAAACTCAAGAGTTTATCCATTTCCCCTGCAAGATCTTCTAAATTTTCTCTCAATTTGTTAATTTCACGTGGCACGTTTAGTTTGCCCGATGACAATTTTCTTGCATAAAGGATTTTCTTCTTGAGATGAAGAAGCATTTGCTCCAACTTTGAACCTATTATGAGAACAAGTAAGTATTCGCCACCAAAGGATGTGGTGCAATGGATATTGATTGTTCTTTCCCTTAACCCCATGTCTCGAGTTCGAGCCTTAAAATTCTTGGCAGGGAGCGTTTCCTCCCGAATGGAGCCATATGGGGCGCAAATTCGGATATAGTCGGGTTCCAATGCGGGTACCGAATACCGCGTGGAAAACAAAAAAAAAATTAAGTAATCAGAATAATGGAAATATAGAACTCTAAATAAATAAAGTGACATATATAATTTCATTAATTTTCAGTATATACGATCATCTTCTGTTGAACCGAGGGTTTCCCGGAAACAACATTTCTACTCTCACGGAGTAGGAATAAGGTTTGCGTACGCTCTACTTTTTCCAGACCCTAATAGTGAGATTTTACTGAGTATGTTGTTGTTGCATACACGATCGCAGAGTGGTTCCTTAAAATGTAGAAATACATCTTTTTTCTTGATTTCCCCATCCCTTTCTCATTGAATTGCTCTTCTCCTTTGTCTTAGAGTTTCCTTTGTAATCCTTTGTATATATAGAAGGATTACAAAAGATGTCATAGGTGACACTAGCAAAATGTCGAATTTTTGGGGTTGGGTTCCAATCAACACTTGCTTCTGGCATTTTTTCGATAAAAATAGCATGTGTTAGTTAGTTTTTGAACCGGTGAATGAAAAATAGTCGGGTTTTGGAAAATCATTAAAAAATAATTATTATTGTGCTAACGAAAATTTCTAATAAAATATGTTGGATTATGGAGCTCATGCATATAAAATTCTAGCATATTATGTTGGAATTCCAACACATTATGTTAGAATTTCATGTGTGAAAAATTCAAACTCCATGATATTATGCTGGAATTTTTCCGGAATTTTAAGGATATTTTATTTAAATTTTATTTTTACATAAAAAAATGATTAAATTTCTCAAAAACCAGTTATAAATCTCGCTATTTCTCTTTTCTTTTTTTTCACTTTTTCACTTTTTCCGCTTCAGTTTTAGACCTTAAATAGTCACATTGTCTGCGCTTCAATTTTAGGCTTTCAACTGCTAGGCTTTTCAGCCTTTAGATTACATGTAAATTTGGGTGAAATTCAAAAATAATTAAATCTACAAGTGGTAATTGAAAAATAGCCACAATTTCAAAAGTAATCGAAATTTAGTCAATATTCATGTAAAAATAAATCTGAACAAAAATACTGTTTAAAATCCGAAAAATATTCCAGCATAATATACTGGTTGAGTTTTTTACATGTGAACTTCCATCATAATATACTGGAACTCCAGTATATTATGATAGAGTTCCAGTATAAATACACTAAAACTCCATCATAATATACTGGAGTTCCAGCATAATATGCTGGAAGTTCATACACAAGTGCTCCAATCTCCTGTATATTATGCTGGAACTTTTCGTGTTGCAACAAAATATTGACTATTTTGCAATGCCTTTGCAAACGCTAGCTATTTTTTAATTATCAGTCCGAAAACTGTCTAGCCCGTGCTATTTTTACGGTAAATCTCCATAATATATTATCTTTTTTGTTTTTTTGTTTTTAAACTAAGGAACCAATTCCTTCCATCAACAGCGATATTTTCCAACGTCAAACTCATACGCAAAAGCCTTCTGTCCGTGTACCTTTTCTCAAGTTGTCTGGATGTACATAGTTGCATTTTGAACTAATTATTTCTTTCCCTATTTTCCCTAAATTTCTTTTGGTTGTTCAGTTAATTGAAGAAAAAGAAAAGGTACATAATTAGTTAATGTATTGATGCAATTGTTTACAATCTGCTGGATAAGATTAAACTACTTCCAATTTCTAAAGTTTAATAAATTAGTTAAGTCTTCTCTTATCTTTTCAAAATGTTATACTTGTTAATTTTGATCTATGCTACTATGGAAGGGATGCAATTCTCCTATTTTTTGTGATATAAATAATACCAATTAAAATTTGTAATTTGCTCTATGCTGTCTAATTAGTAAAAAAAAATTTTACTTAATCAATTTGTGTATATAATTCGAGAAGATGATCTTAGAAGCTTTGTGTAGGTTCATTTTTAGACTACGTCAGAGGCCATATGTATTCATGTTTTACATACAATGATTTGTTGATACAGTGTTTACCCACTTACAGATGTATATTACAAAATGTGGCCACGTTGGCCCATTATAGTTACAAACGGCACCGAGTGCCAGCCATGCCTCCTCTCCCCAGGTTTGGGGCGTCACAAAGTGCTTCGAAACCCAAATGGGTCAAACCGATCAAAGGAATATCATATTTCGACCATGTAAGCAGAAACATTTCTATGTATAGTAACAGTAACAACGCGGCATTCGTAACCTTTAAATTTCTTGTTACATAATTGATAAATATTTGTAATAAAGTAATAAATTTCATTAAAAGAAGGGCAAAAAAACAAGACACAGTCAACCAAAAAGTAGAAAACCCTAACAAAATGATATGGTTTTTTATGAATTGATTAAATATTAAAAGCAAAACACCTCGAACAATCAAAACATGCATCCAAGCAAATCATCACAGAAGCACAAAATCCAACAAAATCCTTTTAACTTCTTAAGCTGCAAACATGATCCCATAATTCAAATTCATTACATCTTGTTACAAAAACAAGACATTAGGAGAGTATAGGGCAAGAAATGTGGGGGAAAAACTAGTGCTAAAGTAATAAGCAGAGTAACACTCATCTAATCACCACCCGCCTTCTGGTAAACATAGGTAAGGCCACATTTACCACAATAGTGCCTGTCAAAGTGGTTAGCCATGAAAGTCCCGGCACCACACTCAGCATTGGGACACTCCTTGCGGAGCCTCTGAACCTTACCAGAATCATCAACCTTGTAAAACTGGAGGACAGCGAGCTTAACCTTCTTCTTCTTGTGCTTAATCTTCTTTGGCTTAGTGTAAGTCTTCTTCTTACGCTTCTTTGCACCACCACGGAGGCGAAGGACAAGGTGGAGGGTAGACTCCTTCTGGATGTTGTAGTCAGCTAGTGTTCGGCCATCCTCAAGCTGCTTACCTGCGAATATCAACCGCTGCTGGTCTGGTGGAATGCCTTCCTTGTCCTGAATCTTAGCCTTAACATTGTCAATGGTGTCCGATGACTCTACCTCTAAGGTAATAGTCTTCCCCGTCAGGGTCTTCACGAATATCTGCATCTTTCCCAACTATGTGCACCACTGAACAATTCAACAACACAGATTCAACAAATAAAAAGGGCATCAATCATATAAATCATGTGTACCCATTTTGCTCTATTAGGGTAAATCAAACATAAGAATAAATATTTCATCAACCAATGAACTGCACCTGTATTCCTATTCAGGCCAGATCAAACGAAAAACATGTGTAACTTGTAAAAATTACAAGAAACAATGATATATGAAAATGGGGCCAGCTATATGAATTCTATGAGACTATTCAGCTTCATTTGAGCCAGATCATGACCATGCTTAGATTACAAACAAAACCGGAGTCGACATATAAATCATCTTTACCCATTTAGCTCTACTCAAGCCAAATCAAACAAAGAACAAATACTTCACCAATCAATGAACTAGGCCACTATTCCTATTTGGGGCCAGAATAAACGAAGAACATATATTAACTAGTAAAAATTACAAGAAACAATCATATGAGAAGATGGAGCCAGCTATATGAATTCTTTGATTACTGTTCAGTTCTATTTGAGCCAAATCAGTGATTACACCTTGATTACAAACACAGCTGGAGTCGATTATATAAATCCTCTTTACCCATTTAGCTCTATTCAAGCCAAATCAAACAAAGAACAAATACTACACCAATCAAAGAACTAGGAGATCATATATTAGCTTGCAAAAATTACAAGAAACGATCGTACAATAAAAATGGGGCCAGCTATATGAGTCCTTCGAGTACTGCTCAGTTCTATTTGAGCCAAATCAGTGACTACACCTTGATTACAAACAAAACCGGAGTCGACAATATAAAATCTCTTTACCCATTTTGCTTCATTAAAGCCAAATCAAGCAAATAACAAACAAAACATCAATTACTGAGCTACGTCTCTATACCAATTAAATAATTGGAATTCTTCTGTAACCATTTCAGTCTATTATGGACCAGACTATATTAAAAAAATGTATAGCTTGTAAAAATCAGAAGAAACAATAACATGTGAGAAATGAATTCATCTATTAGCCTATATGAATTCCGTGTAACTATTACATTTTATTTGAACCCAAATCAAACAAACAATACACAATACATACTAACTTGTGAAAATTACAAGGAACAGTGATATGAGAAACGAAAAGCTACCACAGCACTAATAATCCAAGTAAATAATTTTTTTGTGTTTTACTAATTAAAATCATTGCAACAAAAACAAAACAAAGGTTAATAGTTCGGTTATTTAGAGATAGACAGAAAAGGAAGCGAGAGAGAAAGAGGAACTTACGATTTGCAAGGTGAGGAGTACCGCTGCACAAAGAGAAGATAGCGGCAGACTGAGGGTTTGGGAAGAATTTAAGGCAGAGAGTATGGTTCGAATTTGGGCTTCAGTTTGTTATTTAGCCTGCAATCATTCATTTGGGCTTGGACCTAAAAGGGCTTTTTAACATAGGGGGATCTCTACACATATAGCCGGTCATATTTACTGTTTACTTTTTCTAGCCATATATATTGATTATACATATATAATACATCAATTATGCACACTTATACCTCCCCCTGCTATTTTTAGTTTAATTAGTTGGATGGGGTGCATATTTGGCCGCTCTGTCAAAAATAAGGGACTTTTTCGTATATATACAAGAATTTAAACTTATTTACCCGATTTTATCTGAGTTTTCATATTTACAGGAAGTAACAAAGGTTTTTTAAATGTATATATATTCGGTCAAAATCTAAAATTTATCTAAAACATAAATATACATTTTTTGTACAGAATCCGGTCAAAAACAACAATTTATATACAACTTATATACAAGGTAGAATAGCCTAAATGACACTTATACTTGTGACACTTTGTCATCCCGGTCCCTCTACTTAATTTATTTTTATCCGGACTCTTTTACTTTATCAAAACTTATATTTTAAACCCCTCTGATCGTTGACCGATCATATGTGGCAACATTATGGCTCAGTTGGACAACAAGCGTGTAATTCATGCGTACAACGAGTGTGAACATAGAAAAATTGGCCTAAGAAATTATTGAACTAAGAAGAAAAAAAAAGAAAAAAAGAAAAATTTAAAGAAAGTAAACTAAACCCCTTCCCGTTCTTCCCCAAAACCCATCTCTCATTCTATTTCTCTTTCTTTTTCTCTTTTTTCCCCTTCCCAGTTCTCCCCCCCCCCCCCCCCCCCCCCCCCCCCCCCCCCGTTCTCCCTTCAAATTTTCACCCAAAAATTATTTTACCTTGAATCTATTCTCATCCAACAGAGAGAAACTGTTATAATTTCCGGATTACACTTTTCTAAAGAGCAAAGGATGGGTTGTTCGATTTTAATGGAGGAGTGAACTTGTTTTTTTGAAGAAAAATAATTGTTGAGTTTATCTAGGAAAGAAGTGTGCTTTTTGTCAATAATAAGAAACCAATGGAGAACGAAGAGTGATCTCCAAATGTTAATGGTGTTCGAGGCCCGGAGAAATTTTCTGGCGACGGTAGTGGTGGAGTTGTTGGCGGTAAGGAGAAGAGATGGTGGAGTAGGGAAAATTAAGGTAAAGTCAATAGTTTATTTTCCTATGTGGCACTAGTAATGACGTGGCATCCTACGTGTAGAAAAATGTATTACACGCACTGGCAGCCTCTTGTCATAAGCATTTATTATACACGGTTTGAACGAGTGTAAGTGTTCAATTGGCAAAATGCTAAGTTTGGGGATTGGGATGACGAATTGGCACAAGTATAAGTGTCATTCAGGCTATTCTACCTATATATAGTTATGTAAGTTGTAGGTGTTTTGTATACCGTTTCTACATTCGACATAAAAAATATATACAGTTTGTTCATGTCTTCTTTTGCGAGTTTCAATCTGAAATTTCAACCAAAACCAACTCGAATCTTCACCAAATTGCCTGAAATTTAAGATATAAACTCCGACGGATATTCCCAATCATTTGCAACAACATCCAATCCAAACAAAAAAAATCATAAAATTCCATTTTCGAATCCGAAGCTTGGAAACTTTTTAATGGATGTCAATGGAGTTTTTAATGGATTAACATAGTTTCCAATTCAATCTACTCGCTTTTAATTAATAATATTTTGTTTATTGATTCCCAAAAGCTAAAAAGAATGATAACTAAAATGATTTTATTTATCGTAGCTAATTTCTTTTTTATTTACTTCCTCGTTTTCATAAGATCTGAGGTAAGAACTTTGCTAGGTACTAATCTTCTCTCTCTTTTTTCTCTTAACATTAGTATAATTTCTTCGGTTAATCCACATGAAGATACTAATATAAGAATATTGATAGAGAATGAGAGAGAGAAAGAAGAGAGAGAGTGAGAGAGAGAGAGGGAGAGAGAGAGCGAAGAGGAAATTCCCTATTCAATTCATAATGTAATTGGATACACATTAATACTAATTTGTATATAATTGATAAATTGTAAATCAACTTGCAATTAAGTTAAAACTTAAACAATGAGGGTAAATAAGTTTCTAATGTTGTACACATAGGTAAAATCCCATAATTACAAGTGCTAACCAAATATATATAAATATAAACTTATTATGCATAAAATATGTATATTATATATATTTATTATTATTTTGAATGACGCCTTTACAGTGAAAATTTCCTGACCTGAAAAACATATACTAATTTAACTAGATATTAATTTGATTAATTATAATTGTGTTAATTGATGAACTAGAGGAGATGTCAATCAAAAGGTTGAACTATGAGAAATAGTAGTGAGTAAGAATTTTAGGATAATTACAAGTAAAATATAACATATGCAATATATGAGTATTTAGATGAGTATTTCGAAAGTAATGCCATGAAATACCTACCTAAATAAAAGACAAGCCCCAACAGATATACAATATATCCACAAGATAAGTGGTATATAAATACAAATTAAGATGAGTGTGTTGTCATTAGTTACACACGGCATAAGGTCAAAGTATCAACATGATAAAGTCACCCGACGAAACTTGCCATTGTCTTGCACAATCATGTAATGTACTAGACCAACGTGTAACCCACGATATTTGAAGGTGTTAAATGCGACAATGCATACTTAAAGTCTATGGAATTTTAAGTTGTCTAAAAATATCTATAGCTTCTCATCTAGACCCGGTTCAAAAGGAAAAAAATGACACAACAAAATCATATTTACAAATGTGACACCAACAAATTTAGATCAAAACATAGTCATGGCAGTATGCTACATTGTGTCATGACCCGTCACATCATCATACCATATAGGCATCATTTGGCATATATTAATATCATGTGGAAGCTCACATAGGAGGAAATCTAGTAATTGTGAGAAAATTATAGAGAAGTATGGACACTTCCTTTAGAAGACCCTAGATGCCTATGGATTTGCAAGGAAAGTCCTTGGAATCTTCTAGGCTTATAGAGAATTCTAGATAAAACCCTTATTTTATAAATATTAAGGACTTGTGCGACAATAAATATTTATACTCTAGTCCCTAGGAGACTAGTATCTAAAGGGGACCATTTCATTTGTAATTCACGAAGCAAGACAATCAAATTCTCTCTAATACAAAAGCTTCATTTGGCAATTCTCCTGTGTTCAAACATTCCTTTAGAGATCTTTTGTGTAGTAAGATTGACGTGGCAAAGCAAGAATGTGAGCAAGTTGTGCAAATCGTGAGCAAGTTGTCAAGTGCCGCACGTGCGCTTAGTTGAAGACTAAGTGATAACATCCTAGGAAGCTCAAACCTATTCAAGGACAAGAATGAAGCTTTGGAATCTCAAAGAGGGCCATTAATAAGATGCCAAGATAAAGTGTTGCCAAACAAGGTCATTAGACATCAAGAGCAAATAAAGAAGTTGTTAATTGGGATGAAGAGCTCAAGCATAAAGGATATGAATTGGCTAGATATTACAATTGTTTTATGGCCCAAATTTATGTCCAAGAAGAGGAGGATTGGATCCCAAGAGACATCCTTTGAAGAAGTCCTAGTCAATCCACTTTTGAACCAATTTGGCACCTAAAATATGTCCATACTTGCAGCCCATTAAGTCCTACATAAAGCCATGTTCTTATAGCATAAAAAAGGACTTACTTGATGTCCAAAAAGGGTACAATAGTCGTGCTAGATGTTGAGTGCAAGTTGGTGCCAAGTTGCTTGTAAATTTCCTTCAAGATTTTCAAGATTTTCAAGATTTTATCCAAGATTTGTTTGGGACTTATATTCATATATTTTGGGACCATAGTTATTGCATTTCCTAGTTAGTTAAGGTTATTTTTTTCTTTTTTCCAAAATTTTTGGAATTACTTTCCAAGAATGACTTGGTTTTTTCTTCCTAGTATTTTCCTTTTCCCCATTGTCCAAAGTAGTTTAGGACTTTATTTCCTTATTTTTAGGTACAATTTCATGACCCCCTCTCTGTATAAAGGGCGTCTTCTTTGTTTTTAGACTTAGATTAGTTTAGACAATATCACGATTTTTATTGCACTTTTGTATGTGGCTACTCTTGGATTTATTCTTCAACCTTCAAGACTCAACTTAAGGTGGTAAGATTAAACCCTTTTCAAAATTTTAAATCACTTCTAGGTATTCAAGAAAGGTGATAAGTTTAGGCTTATTGTTGTTCTTGTTATTCTAAAGGGTCGGATTTCACAATCTATTTCTTGTTTTTAATTCTCGACCAAAGGTGATTAGTTCTTTGTTAGATAATTATTGTTGTTGGGATTCAGCTTCAAGAGTAGACTTCTTGAATTCATGAAACTCTTTCTTGAATTCAATCTATCTTTAATTTTTCGTCTTTTTTGGTTTCTTTATTTTCTTTTAGCTTCCACACATTTCTTGATTTTCTTTTGTAATTCTTCGACCCCTATCGTGTTGTTATCACTAAGAACGTGACAACGTGGTATAAGAGCAAAGGTTATGACTAAAGGAATGCTAGAAAGAATACAAAAGATTGCTAGAAGGAAGCTTTGTAGGGAACCATGGACGGGATTGTCAAGGGCGTGGTACTTGCAAAAAGGACAAATGTAAAGGTCCCTTGGCAAAAGAATATGGCGGTGAACAAGACGCACGCGAGGTGGTCGATTTAATTTGGATGGACAAGTAATTTGAGTTTGTCAAGGAGGATTACGAAGTTGTTAAGGTACGCAACGCCTCAATGTACTTGACCGAGCGAAAGTATGCAGACATGGAGAAGGGGCTATGCAAGATTTAGAAGCGGGAGCAGTTCGAGAAGGAGTTTAAGAAGCAACTCTACCCGATGAACGTGGTGTACGAGGCTAGGCGGAAGCCAAGGGAGCTCCGACAGATGGCCACAATTCGAGAGTATGTGCGCGAGTTGACTTCCTTAATGTTGCAAATCTCGTCGTTGTCCGAGGAATATTCCCTCTTTCTACTTCATGGATAGGTTGCAAAATTGGGTAAAGCAGGAGTTAAGAAGACATCAAGTAGCCAATGTGGATGAGGCCATAGCGGTTTTCGAGTCGCTCGTTGACTTCAAGATGTAGCCTACCAAGTCCAAAGAAGGAAACATCGAGAGGGGTGGGGGAGAAAATGACAAGGACAGGGGAAAAAGCATAGCTGAGGTATACAAGGCCAATGGCAAGGGTCCATCCCATAACAGGCGGGGATCCAAGATAAATGCCAAGGGGCCGGAAAATGGCAGCGAGTATGTGCCTAAGGAAGGGTGAAACTTCTGTAAAGGATCTCTCCGCGCAAGTGAATACCCAGAGTTGGGGAAGTTTGCAGCAATGATCGAGAACTTTGCTCATGCACACAAGGGTGACACATGAGGGACCGCCTGCATTGGGGGGATGCACTTGGAATCTAAGCCGAAAGTAGAGGATTCCAAATCCTATCTTGGCGCCATGCAAATAGAGTATGGTGGTAGCAAGAAAAGTTGGGCGGACATAGTTGAAGAAGATGGCAAGATACAAAGTGATGACACGTTATCGGATGTAATGACCCGACTGGTTGTTTTGAATATCTACACTTCGCTCGGTGATTTAGAACAAAACTCTATGTTTCAAATCCTTTAGAGCCTCATTCTAGCCCTTCTCGATTTGCGTGCAATTCGCGCGTGTTTCCGAAAAGCTCATGTGTGGAAAATTAAGAAATAATATTTTTTTGGTATTTAAAAGTGATTTTAGTTGACTTCGATCAATGTTTTGAGTAAATGGACCCGGATCCATACTTTGAAGGTCCCGGTGGGTCCGTAGTAAAATATGGGATCTGAGCGTATACCCAGAATCGAATTCCGAGATCCCTAGCTCGAGAAATGAATTTTGGACAAAAATTGAATTTCTGAAAATTAATGACTTTGAAGAATTTGCTAAATGTTTGATCTTGATGGTATCGGGTCTGTATTTTGGTTGCGAAGCCTGGTTATAGGTCTGTTATGATATTTAGACCTTATTTGTGAAATTTGGTGAGAAACGGAGGTGATTTGACGTGATTCGGACATTTGGTTGAGAATATAGTAATTTTAAGGTGTTCTTGAGAATTTCATGTGTTTTGGTGTTAAACCCATAGTCCGAGGTATTATTTTTGAAATTTGGTCACACGAGCAAGTCCGTATGATATTTTTAGACTTGTGCATGTTTGGTTTGGAGCCCCGAGGGCTCGGGTGCCATTCGGGTGATGCGCGAGTTGAGTTCAAACCTCAACATGGTTGCTGGTGCAGCCCGAACCTGCAAGCCATTGGTCGCAGGTGCGAGCGGAAGCCCCGCGAGTGCGACCCAGGCCTGGACTACATTTCTCCCCAGATGCGGACTTCTCTCCGTAGGAACGGGACTGCAGAAGCAGAACCCTGTCCGCAGGTGCGGCCCCAGTGGCCCAGTCCTTTTCCGCATAAGCGGATGTCCTGTCCGCAGGTGCGAAGGTCGGGCAGTGAGTTCATTTAATTCGAACTTCAGCCATTTTCTTCTTATTTTCAAAATTATGGGAGACCTAGGGAAATTTCTCAAAGCACGAAGGATGATGCCGTGCCATATCATTTGAGAGTAAAAGCACGAAGGGTGATACTGCGCCATTTTTTATTTATATTGTTATAATTGTGTGTTATCGTGAGGTTATGGCACAATGGGTGTTTCCGTGCAGGCGAGGATGAGGTACATGCATTATGTTTGATATCAGTCTTCCGTGTATACTTTCATGACTTTACATTGAACTGTTGTCATAATTATAAAACTGATGTGACTTGTTGCTAATTGTTCTGTCATTGATCTCTATTTCAATTGTTGTTGTGTTGCTCATATCTTCTACTTTCTTAACTTGCAAATACCATACATATTTGTTGCTTTTATAATTATACTCATGTTGTATCTATTCTGTTGCACTTTAGTATAAGCCTTCCACCATGTTAGCCATTCATGCCCTTACCTGTCAATTTGTAAAAATCATGTATTTCCGTCTTATTTATTTTATTTGTACTTAGGCCTCCAATGTGCTAGTTAATTGAAGTTAATAATCTTGTTTTCCAATTGTTGTTATTATTCACGTGTTTTTCATTTAGTCTCTTACTGTTTCCACATGTGTATCCTTGTCCATTGTCGTACTTGCATAATTCTTACTTTGTAATTCTTATTATCGATATTCTATCATCTGGTTAGTTATGTCACTTGTACATTTGGGAGGATGAGTTGAACGCACGAAGGGTGTTGCCGTGCTAATTGATTTGTTACATGAATTTATTTATATATGGTGAGGATGATATAGAAGCACAAAGTGTGTTACCGTGCCATGTGACTTGATATCTTGGATACACTTTTTATACCAGGAAAGATTGTAAACTTTCTACTGTAATTCCTTCTAGTAATTGTTGACTATCTCATAGAGTTGTATACAGTGACTTTGCTTATTATGTTTTGAACTGCCTATACTGCTAGTCTAATGTACATGTTATGACAAATAACATCTTTCAACTAAAAGCCTCATCACTACTTCAACGAGGTTAGACAAAATACTTACCAGTACATGGGGTCGATTATACTGAGACTGCATTTATGCACATTGCGTGCAGAGTTTTTGAGTGGAGCTGCTGGTGACGTAAGATGCTAATTCGGAAGATGTTCGTGCGTTTGGATATAGCTGCCACTTGTCCATGGTAGCTTAGGTTATTGTTAATCTGTTTATGTAACCTTCAAGGTGGACGTGTGTCACGACCCAAATTTGGAGTCGTGATGGCGCCTGTCGTGGAACCAGGCAAGCCGCCCTTTTTAACTAAGCTAAATTCAATTTCCATTAAGAATACGATTTTTAAACAAAATTATTGATAATACTAAGAGTCTGAAGTTTAAAAACAATATTTGAAACAAAAATTTAAACTTTCTAACCCAGGATCCGGTGTCACTCAGTCATGAGCTACTATAACATAAAGCAAAGAAAAGGAGAAATGGACAACATTGTCTCAAAATAAATAACAACAGGTAGAATAAGAAAGAGAAAACGAGGTCGCGATCACCAGTTGCTACCTCGACAACTGCAATGAAAACTCTGACAGCTGCTCAATATCCACTACCGGGTCCTGGTATACCTGGATCTGCACACAAGGTGCAGGAGGTAACGTGAGTATGATCATGCTCAACTATGTCTTCTATAAAGACTAAACGGGCGTTGCAAATATAAATCTGGGGTATTAAGCCCAAAGTCGATCCCACGGAGAATTGAACGTATCAATTGATTTTATGAAATACTAAACTGGTGTTTAATCAAGTTTCTCAAGACTTTTGAATATCAAGTTGTGTTGTTTAACTAATTCTACTCACAAAATAATCAACTAGTAATTAATCTAACAATTTAATGTAAACAATAATATTAAAGGTCTAAGGTTATGGTTTCCCCCGTTGGTGAATTCTTTCTCCGATACTTCTTATAGCTTAATTAATCGTCTCTATCAATCATGAACTCTCTATCTACCATAAATCTCTCTCGAGTAATTATGATAATTTACTAGACGCACTCTCTCAAGTTACGCTAGCTAGATTTCATTACAGTTCACTTTAGATTGCACCCGAGGTATCGTTATTTCTAATCCAACCTCTAAACCCTCGGTTATGACTTTCGTCTATACTCTGGGAGTGGTGTTGTTCAAACAATTACCTAAATATGCGCACTCTCTCTCAAGTAGATACATACTAAATAGGCACAGCTAATTGATGGCCATTCAATTAACTACAATAAGAACGTAGTTGAACAAATAGAGAACAATCAATCAAAATATATTAATATCAAACGAAGTTCATCCCCAACGGGTTCTACCAAAATCCTAGACTAAAACTTAGCTACTCATGTTTAAATTAAACAAAACTACAAGAAATTTCATAATGGAGATATAAAGTAAGAAATACTAGATTGTAGAAATCGTGTTCTTGCTCTTCAATGGAATTTTCTTCTT